>JBBPBR010000498.1:73110-87963 GCA_037974775.1 Cicer pinnatifidum | reverse complement strand
CATTTTCGTCCTCCCTAGGCTTATTCTTGTCCAATTAGGGTTTTTAACCAATCTTGTGCATCCAATAAGTTCATTTGTGCCATTGGATTAACATTTAGGTCATTTTCGTCCTCCCTAGGCTTATTCTTGTCCAATTAGGGTTTCTAACCAATCTTGTGCATCCAATAAGTTCATTTGTGTCATTGGATTACCATTTAGGTCATTTTCGTCCTCCCTAGGCTTATTCTTGTCCAATTAGGGTTTTTAACAAATCTTGTGCATCCAATAAGTTCAATTGTGTCATTGGATGAACATCAAGGTCATGTTCGTCCTTCCTAGGCTTATTCTTGTCCAATTAGGGTTTTTAACCAATCTTGTGCATCCAATAAGTTCATTTTTGTCATTGGATGAACATTTAGGTCATTTTCGTCCTCCCTAGGCTTATTCTTGTCCAATTAGGGTTTCTAACCAATCTTGTGCATCCAATAGGTGTGTTTGTGACAACATTTAGGTCATTTTCGTCCTCCCTAGGCTTATTCTTGTCCCATTACGGTTTTTAACCAATCTTGTGCATCCAATAAGTTCAATTGTGTCATTGGAGGAACATTAAGGTCATTTTCGTCCTCCCTAGGCTTGTTCTTGTCCAATTAGGGTTTTTAACCAATCTTGTGCATCCAATATGTTCATTTGTGTCATTGGATGAACATTTAGGTCATTTTCGTCCTCCGTAGTCTTATTCTTGTCCAATTAGGGTTTTAAGCATTCTTGTGCATCCAATAAGTTCACTTGTGTCATTGGATGAACATTTAGGTCATTTTCGTCCTCCCTAGGCTTATTCTTGTCCAATTAGGGTTTTGAACCAATCTATTGCATCCAATAAGTTCATTTGTGTCATTGGATTAACATTTAGGTCATTTTCGTCCTCCCTAGGCTTATTCTTGTCCAATTAGGGTTTTTAACCAATCTTGTGCATCCAATAGGTGTGTTTGTGTCATTGGATGAACATTTAGGTCATTTTCGTCCTCCCTAGGCTTATTCTTGTCCAATTAGGGTTTTTAACCAATCTTGTCCATCCAATAAGTTCATTTGTGTCATTGGATGAACATTTAGGTCATTTTCGTCCTCCCTAGGCTTATTCTAGTCCAATAAGGGTTTTTAACCAATCTTCTGCAACCAATAGGTGTGTTTGTGTCATTGGGTGAACATTTAGGTCATTTTCGTCCTCCCTAGGCTTATTCTTGTCCAATTAGGGTTTCTAACCAATCTTGTGCATCCAATAGGTGTGTTTAGTCATTTGATGAACATTTACGTCATTTTCGTCATCCCTAGGCTTATTCTTGTCCAATTAGGGTTTTTAACCAATCTTGTGCGTCCAATAAGTTCATTTGTGTCATTGGATTAACGTTTAGGTCATTTTCGTCCTCCCTAGGCTTATTCTTGTCCAATTACGGTTTTTAACCAATCTTGTGCATCCAATAGGTGTGTTTGTGTCATTGGATGAACATTTACGTCATTTTCGTCATCCCTAGGCTTATTCTTGTCCAATTAGGGTTTTTAACCAATCTTGTGCATCCAATAGGTGTGTTTGTGTCATTGGATGAACATTTAGGTCATTTTCGTCCTCCCTAGGCTTATTCTTTTCCAATTAGGGTTTTTAACCAATCTTGTGCATCCAATAAGTTCAATTGTGTCATTGGATGAACATTTAGGTCATTTTCGTCCTCCCTAGGCTTATTCTTGTCCAATTACGTTTTTTAACCAATATTGTGCATCCAATAGGTGTGTTTGTGTCATTGGATGAACATTTAGGTCATTTTCGTCCTCCCTCGGCTTATTCTTGTCCAATTTGGGTTTTTAACCAATCTTGTGCATCCAATAAGTTCATTTGTGTCATTTGATTAACATTTAGGTCATTTTCGTCCTCCCTAGGCTTATTCTTGTCAAATTAGGGTTTCTAACCAATCTTGTGCCTCCAATAGGTGTGTTTGTGTCATTGGATGAACATTTAGGTCATTTTCGTCCTCCCTCGGCTTATTCTTGTCCAATTTGGGTTTTTAACCAATCTTGTGCATCCAATAAGTTCATTTGTGTCATTTGATTAACATTTAGGTCATTTTCGTCCTCCCTAGGCTTATTCTTGTCAAATTAGGGTTTCTAACCAATCTTGTGCCTTCAATAGGTTTGTTTGTGTCATTGGATGAACATTTAGGTCATTTTCGTCCTCCGTAGTCTTATTCTTGTCCAATTAGGGTTTTAAGCAATCTTGTGCATCCAATAAGTTCATTTGTGTCATTGGATGAACATTTAGGTCATTTTCGTCCTCCCTAGGCTTATTCTTGTCCAATTAGGGTTTTTAAGCAATCTTGTGCATCCAATAAGTTCATTTGTGTCATTGGATGAACATTTAGGTCATTTTCGTCCTCCCAAGGCTTATTCTTGTCCAATTAAAGTTTCTAACCAATCTTGTGCATCCAATAAGTTCATTTGTGTCATTTGATGAACATTTAGGTCATTTTCGTCCTCCCTAGGCTTATTCTTGTTCAATTAGGGTTTCTAACCTATCTTGTGCATCCAATAGGTGTGTTTGTGTCATTGGATGAACATTTAGGTCATTTTCGTCCTCCCTAGGCTTATTCTTGTCCAATTAGGGGATTTAACCAATCTTGTGCATCCAATAAGTTCATTTGTGTCATTGGATGAACATTTAGGTCATTTTCGTCCTCCCTAGGCTTATTCTTGTCCAATTAGGGTTTTTAACCAATCTTGTGCATCCAATAAGTTCATTTGTGTCATTGGATGAACATTTAGGTCATTTTCGTCCTCCCTAGGCTTATTCTTGTCCAATTAAGGTTTTCAACCAATCTTGTGCATCCAATAAGTTCATTTGTGTCATTGGAAGAACATTTAGGTCATTTTCGTCCTCCATAGGCTTATTCTTGTCCAATTAGGGTTTTTAAACAATCTTGTGCATCCAATAAGTTCATTTGTGTCATTGGATGAACATTTAGGTCATTTTCGTCCTCCATAGGCTTATTCTTGTCTAATTAGGGTTTTTAAACAATCTTGTGCATCCAATAAGTTCATTTGTGTCATTGGATGAACATTTAGGTCATTTTCGTCCTCCCTAGGCTTATTCTTGTCCAATTAGGGTTTTTAACCAATCTTGTGCATCCAATAAGTTCATTTGTGTCATTGGATGAACATTTAGGTCATTTTCGTCCTCCCTAGGCTTATTCTTGTCCAATTAGGGTTTTTAACCAATCTTGTGCATCCAATAAGTTCATTTGTGTCATTGGATGAACATTTAGGTCATTTTCGTCCTCCCTAGGCTTATTCTTGTCCAATTAGGCTTTTTAGCCAATCTTGTGCATCTAATAAGTTCATTTGTGTCATTGGAGGAACATTTAGGTCATTTTCGTCCTCCTTAGGCTTATTCTTGTCCAATTAGGGTTTTTAACCAATCTTGTGCATCAAATAAGTTCATTTGTGTCATTGGATGAACATTTAGGTCATTTTCGTCTTCCCTAGGCTTATTCTTGTCCAATTAGGGTTTTTAACCAATCTTGTGCATCCAATAGGTGTGTTTGTGTCATTGGAAAAACATTTAGGTCATTTTCGTCCTCCCTAGTCTTATTCTTGTCCAATTAGGGTTTTTATGTAATCTTGTGCATCCAATAGGTGTGTTTGTGTCATTGGACGAACATTTAGGTCATTTTCGTCCTCCCTAGGTTTATTCTTGTCCAATTAGGGTTTTTAACCAATCTTGTGCATCCAATAAGTTCATTTGTGTCATTGGATGAACATTTAGGTCATTTTCGTCCTCCCTAGGCTTATTCTTGTCCAATTAGGGTTTTTAACCAATCTTGTGCATCCAATAAGTTCATTTGTGTCATTGGATGAACTTTTAAGTCATTTTCGTCCTCCCTAGTCTTATTCTTGTCCAATTAGGGTTTTAAGCAATCTTGTGCATCCAATATGTGGGTTTGTGTCATTGGATGAACATTTAGGTCATTTTTCGTCCTCCCTATGCTTATTCTTGTCCAATTAGGGTTTTTAACCAATCTTGTGCATCCAATAAGTTCATTTGTGTCATTTGATGAACATTTAGGTCATTTTCGTCCTCCCTAGTCTTATTCTTGTCCAATTAGGGTTTTTATGCAATCTTGTGCATCCAATAGGTGTGTTTGTGTCATTGGACGAACATTTAGGTCATTTTCGTCCTCCCTAGGCCTATTCTTGTCCGATTAGGGTTTTTAACCAATCTTGTGCATCCAATATGTTCATTTGTGTCATTGGATGAACATTTAGGTCATTTTCGTCCTCCCTAGTCTTATTCTTGTCCAATTAGGTTTTAAGCAATCTTGTGCATCCAATATGTGGGTTTGTGTCATTGGATGAACATTTAGGTCATTTTCGTCCTCCCTATGCTTATTCTTGTCCAATTAGGGTTTTTAACCAATCTTGTGCATCCAATAAGTTTATTTGTGTCATTAAATGAACATTTAGGTCATTTTCGTCCTCCCTAGTCTTATTCTTGTCCAATTAGGGTTTTTATGCAATCTTGTGCATCCAATATGTGGGTTTGTCTCATTGGATGAACATTTAGGTCATTTTCGTCCTCCCTATGCTTATTCTTGTCCAATTAGGGTTTTTAACCAATCTTGTGCATCCAATAAGTTTATTTGTGTCATTGGATGAACATTTAGGTCATTTTCGTCCTTCCTAGTCTTATTCTTGTCCAATTAGGGTTTTTATGCAATCTTGTGCATCCAATAGGTGTGTTTGTGTCATTGGATGAACATTTAGGTCATTTTCATCCTCCCTAGGCTTATTCTTGTCCAATTAGGGTTTTTAACTAATCTTGTGCATCCAATAAGTTCATTTGTGTCATTGGATGAACATTTTGGTCATTTTCGTCCTCCCTAGGCTTATTCTTGTCCAATTAGGATTTTTAACCAATCTTGTGCATCCAATAAGTTCATTTGTGTCATTGGATGAACATTTAGGTCATTTTCGTCCTCCCTAGTCTTATTCTTGTCCAATTAGGGTTTTAAGCAATCTTGTGCATCCAATATGTGGGTTTGTGTCATTGGATGAACATTTAGGTCATTTTCGTCCTCCCTATGCTTATTCTTGTCCAATTAGGGTTTTTAACCAATCTTGTGCGTCCAATAAGTACATTTGTGTCATTGGATGAACATTTAGGTCATTTTCGTCCTCCCTAGGCTTATTCTTGTCCAATTAGGGTTTTTAACCAATCTTGTGCATCCAATAAGTTCATTTGTGTCATTGGATGAACATTTAGGTCATTTTCGTCCTCCCTAGGCTTATTCTTGTCCAATTAAGGTTTTTAAGCATTCTTGTGCATCCAATAAGTTCATTTGTGTTATTGGATGAACATTTAGGTCATTGGACGAACATTCAATAGGTGTGCATCCAATAGGTGTGTTTGTGTCATTACAGGAACATTTAGGTCATTTTCGTCCTCCCTAGTCTTATTCTTGTCCAATTAGGGTTTTTATGCAATCTTGTGCATCCAATAGGTGTGTTTGTGTCATTGGACTAACATTTAGGTCAATTTCGTCCTCCCTAGGCTTATTCTTGTCCGATTAGGGTTTTTAACCAATCTTGTGCATCCAATATGTTCATTTGTGTCATTGGATGAACATTTAGGTCATTTTCGTCCTCCCTAGTCTTATTCTTGTCCAATTAGGGTTTTTATGCAATCTTGTGCATCCAATAGGTGTGTTTGTGTCATTGGATGAACATTTAGGTCATTTTCGTCCTCCAAAGTCTTATTCTTGTCCAATTAGGGTTTTTATGCAATCTAGTGCATCCAATAGGTGTGTTTGTGTCATTGGACGAACATTTAGGTCATTTTCGTCCTCCCTAGGCTTATTCTTGTCCAATTAGGGTTTTTAACCAATCTTGTGCATCCAATAAGTTCATTTGCGTCATTGGATGAACATTTAGGTCATTTTCGTCCTCCCTAGTCTTATTCTTGTCCAATTAGGGTTTTAAGCAATCTTGTGCATCCAATATGTGGGTTTGTGTCATTGGATGAACATTTAGGTCATTTTCATCCTCCCTATGCTTATTCTTGTCCAATTAGGGTTTTTAACGAATCTTGTGCATCCAATAAGTTCATTTGTGTCATTGGATGAACATTTAGGTCATTTTCGTCCTCCCTATTCTTATTCTTGTCCAATTAGGGTTTTTATGCAATCTTGTGCATCCAATAGGTGTGTTTGTGTCATTGGACGAACATTTAGGTCATTTTCGTCCTCCCTAGGCTTATTCTTGTCCAGTTAGGGTTTTTAACCTATCTTGTGCATCCAATAAGTTCATTTGTGTCATTCGATGAACATTTAGGTCATTTTCGTCCTCCCTAGGCTTATTCTTGTCTAATTAGGGTTTTTAACCAATCTTGTGCATCCAATAAGTTCATTTGTGTCATTGGATGAACATTTAGGTCATTTTCGTCCTCCCTAGGCTTATTCTTGTCCAATTAGGGTTTTTAACCAATCTTGTGCATCCAATAAGTTCATTTGTGTCATTGGATGAACATTTAGGTCATTTTCGCCCTACCTATGCTTATTCTTGTCCAATTAGGGTTTTTAACCAATCCTGTGCTTCCAATAAGTTCATTTGTGTCATTGGATGAACATTTAGGTCATTTTCGTCCTCCCTAGTCTTATTCTTGTCCAATTAGGGTTTTTATGCAATTTTGTGCATCCAATAGGTGTGTTTGTGTCATTGGTGGAACATTTAGGACAGTTTCGTCCTCCCTAGTCTTATTCTTGTCCATTTAGGGTTTTTATGCAATATTGTGCATCCAATAGGTGTGTTTGTCTCATTAAACGAACATTTAGATCATTTTCGAACTCCCTAGGCTTATTCTTGTCCAATTAGGGTTTTTAACCAACCTTGTGCATCCAATAAGTTCATTTGTGTCATTGGATGAACATTTAGGTCATTTTCGTCCTCCCTAGGCTTATTCTTGTCCAATTAGGGTTTTTAACCAATCTTGTGCATCCAATAAGTTCATTTGTGTCATTGGATGAACATTTAGGTCATTTTCGCCCTACCTATGCTTATTCTTGTCCAATTAGGGTTTTTAACCAATCCTGTGCTTCCAATAAGTTCATTTGTGTCATTGGATGAACATTTAGGTCATTTTCGTCCTCCCTAGTCTTATTCTTGTCCAATTAGGGTTTTTATGCAATTTTGTGCATCCAATAGGTGTGTTTGTGTCATTGGTGGAACATTTAGGACATTTTCGTCCTCCCTAGTCTTATTCTTGTCCAATTAGGGTTTTTATGCAATATTGTGCATCCAATAGGTGTGTTTGTCTCATTAAACGAACATTTAGATCATTTTCGAACTCCCTAGGCTTATTCTTGTCCAATTAGGGTTTTTAACCAACCTTGTGCATCCAATAAGTTCATTTGTGTCATTGGATGAACATTTAGGTCATTTTCGTCCTCCCTAGGCTTATTCTTGTCCAATTAGGGTTTTTAACCAATCTTGTGCATCCAATAAGTTCATTTGTGTCATTGGATGAACATTTAGGTCATTTTCGTCATCCCTTGGCTTATTCTTGTCCAATTAGGGTTTTTAACCAATCTTGTGCATCCAATAAGTTCATTTGTGTCATTGGATGAACATTTAGGTCATTTTCGTCCTCCCTAGGCTTATTCTTGTCCAATTAGGGTTTTTATGCAATCTTGTGTATCCAATAGGTGTGTTTGTGTCGTTGGACGAACATTTAGGTCATTTTCGTCCTCCCTAGGCTTATTCTTGTCTAATTAGGGTTTTTAACCAATCTTGTGCATCCAATAAGTTCATTTGTGTCATTGGATGAACATTTAGGTCATTTTCGTCCTCCCTAGGCTTATTCTTGTCCAATTAGGGTTTTTAACCAATCTTGTGCATCCAATAAGTTCATTTGTGTCATTGGATGAACATTTAGGTCATTTTCGTCCTCCCTAGGCTTATTCTTGTCCAATTAGGGTTTATAACCAATCTTGTGCTTCCAATAGGTGTATTTGTGTCATTGGATGAACATTTAGGTCATTTTCGTCCTCCCTAGGCTTATTCTTGTCCAATTAGGGTTTTTAAGCAATCTTGTGCATCCAATAAGTTCATTTGTGTCATTGGATGAACATTTAGGTCATTTTCGTCCTCCCTAGGCTTATTCTTGTGCATCCAATAAGTTCATTTGTGTTATTGGATGAACATTTAGGTCATTTTCGTCCTCCCTAGGCTTATTCTTGTCCAATTAGGGTTTTTAACCAATCTTGTGCATCCAATAGGTGTGTTTGTGTCATTGATTAAACATTTAGGTCATTTTCGTCCTCCCTAGGCTTATTCTTGTCCAATTAGGGTTTTTAACCAATCTTGTGCGTCCAATAAGTTCATTTGTGTCATTGGATAAACATTTAGGTCATTTTCGTCCACCCTAGGCTTATTCTTGTCCAATTAGGGTTTTTAACCAATCTTTTGCCTCCAATAAGTTCATTTGTGTCATTGGATGAACATTTAGGTCATTTTCGTCCTCCCAAGGCTTATTCTTGTCCAATTAGGGTTTTTAACCAATCTTGTGCATCCAATAAGTTCATTTGTGTCATTGGATGAACATTTAGGTCATTTTCGTCCTCCCAAGGCTTATTCTTGTTCAGTTAGGCTTTTTAACCAATCTTGTGCATCCAATAAGTTCATTTGTGTCATTGGATGAACATTTAGGTCATTTTCGTCCTCCCTAGGCTTATTCTTGTCCAATTAGGGTTTTTAACCAATCTTGTGCATCCAATAGGTGTGTTTGTGTCATTGGATGAACATTTAGGTCATTTTCGTCCTCCCTAGGCTTATTCTTGTCCAATTAGGGTATTTAACCAATCTTGTGCATCCAATAAGTTCATTTGTGTCATTGGATGAACATTTAGGTCATTTTCGTCCTCCCTAGGCTTATTCTTGTCCAACTAGGGTGTTAAGCAATCTTGTGCATCCAATAAGTTCATTTGTGTCATTGGATTAACATTTAGGTCATTTTCGTCCTCCCTAGGCTTATTCTTGTCCAATTAGGGTTTTTAACCAATCTTGTGCATCCAATAGGTGTGTTTGTGTCATTGGATGAACATTTAGGTCATTTTCGTCCTCCCTAGGCTTATTCTTGTCCAATTAGGGTTTTTAACCAATCTTGTGCATCCAATAGGTGTGTTTGTGTCGTTGGATGAACATTTAGGTCATTTTCATCCTCCCTATGCTTATTCTTGTCCAATTAGGGTTTTTAACCAATCTTGGGCATCCAATAGGTGTGTTTGTGTCATTGGATGAACATTTAGGTCATTTTCGTCCTCCCTAGGCTTATTCTTGTCCAATTACGATTTTTAACCAATCTTGTGCATCCAATAAGTTCATTTGTGTCATTGGATTAACATTTAGGTCATTTTCGTCCTCCCTAGGCTTATTCTTGTCCAATTAGGGTTTTTAACCAATCTTGTGCATCCAATAGGTGTGTTTGTGTCATTGGATGAACATTTAGGTCATTTTCGTCCTCCCTAGGCTTATTCTTGTCCAATTAGGGTTTCTTACCAATCTTATGCATCCAATAGGTGTGTTTGTGTCATTGGATGAACATTTAGGTCATTTTCGTCCTCCCTAGGCTTATTCTTGTCCAATTAGGGTTTTTAAGCAATCTTGTGCATCCAATAAGTTCATTTGTGTCATTGGATGAACATTTAGGTCATTTTCGTCCTCCCTTGGCGTATTCTTATCCAATTAGGGTTTTTAAGCAATCTTGTGCATCCAATAAGTTCATTTGTGTCATTGGATGAACATTTAGGTCATTTTCGTCCTCCCTAGGCTTATTCTTGTCCAATTAGGGTTTTTAACCAATCTTGTGCATCCAATAGGTGTGTTTGTGTCATTGGATGAACATTTAGGTCATTTTCGTCCTCCCTAGGCTTATTCTTGTCCAATTAGGGTTTTTAACCAATCTTGTGCATCCAATAAGTTCATTTGTGTCATTGGATTAACATTTAGGTCATTTTCGTCCTTCCTAAGCTTATTCTTGTCCAATTAGGGTTTTTAACCAATCTTGTGCATCCAATAAGTTCATTGGTGTCATTGGATTAACATTTAGGTCATTTTTGTCCTCCCTAGTCTTATTCTTGTCCAACTAGGGTTTTAAGCAATCTTGTTCATCAAATAAGTTCATTCGTGTCATTGGATGAACATTTAGGTCATTTTCGTCCTCCCTAGGCTTATTCTTGTCCAATTAGGGTTTTTAACCAATCTTGTGCATCCAATAGGTGTGTTTGTGTCATTGGATGAACATTTAGGTCATTTTCGTCCTCCCTAGGCTTATTCTTGTCCAATTAGGGGTTCTAACCAATCTTGTGCATCCAATAGGTGTATTTGTCTCATTGGATGAACATTTAGGTCATTTTCTTCCTCCCTAGTCTTATTCTTGTCCAATTAGGGTTTTAAGCAATCTTGTGCATCCAATAAGTTCATTTGTGTCATTGGATGAACATTTAGGTCATTTTCGTCCTCCCTAGGCTTATTCTTGTCCAATTAGGATTTTTAACCAATCTTGTGCATCCAATAAGTTCATTTGTGTCATTGGATGAACATTTAGGTCATTTTCGTCCTCCCTAGGCTTATTCTTGTCCAATTAGGGTTTCTAACCAATCTTGTGGATCCAATAATTTCATTTGTGTCATTGGATGAACATTTAGGTCATTTTCGTCCTCCCTAGGCTTATTCTTGTCCAATTAGGGTTTTTAACCAATCTTGTGCATCCAATAGGTGTGTTTGTGTCATTGGATGAACATTTAGGTCATTTTCGTCCTCCCTAGGCTTATTCTTGTCAAATTAGGGTTTCTAACTAATTTTTTGCATCCAATAGGTGTATTTGTGTCATTGGATGAACATTTAGGTCATTTTCGTCCTCCCTAGGCTTATTCTTGTCCAATTAGGGTTTATAAGCAATCTTGTGCATCCAATAAGTTCATTTGTGTCATTGGATGAACATTTAGGTCATTTTCGTCCTCCCTAGGCTTATTCTTGTCCAATTAGGGTTTCTAACCAATCTTGTGCATCTAAAAAGTTCATATGTGTCATTGGATGAACATTTAGGTCATTTTCGTCCTCCCTAGGCTTATTCTTGTCCAATTAGGGTTTTTAACCAATCTTGTGCATCCAATAGGTGTGTTTGTGTCATTGGATGAACATTTAGGTCATTTTCGTCCTCCCTAGGCTTATTCTTGTCAAATTAGGGTTTCTAACCAATCTTTTGCATCCAATAGGTGTATTTGTGTCATTGGATAAACATTTAGGTCATTTTCGTCCTCCCTAGGCTTATTCTTGTGCAATTAGGGTTTTTAAGCAATCTTGTGCATCCAATAAGTTCATTTGTGTCATTGGATGAACATTTACGTCATTTTCGTCCTCCCTAGGCTTATTCTTGTCCAATTAGGGTTTTTAACCAATCTTGTGCATCCTATAGGTGTGTTTGTGTCATTGGATGAACATTTAGGTCATTTTCGTCCTCCCTAGGCTTATTCTTGTCCAATTAGGGTTTTTAACCAATCTTGTGCATCCAATAGGTGTGTTTGTGTCATTGGATGAACATTTAGGTCATTTTCGTCCTCCCTAGGCTTATTCTTGTCCAATTAGGGTTTTTAACCAATCTTGTGCATCCAATAAGTTCATTTGTGTCATTGGATGAACATTTAGGTCATTTTCGTCCACCCTAGTCTTATTCTTGTCCAATTAGGGTTTTAAGCAATCTTGTGCATCCAATAAGTTCATTTGTGTCATTGGATGAACATTTAGGTCATTTTCGTCCTCCCTAGTCTTATTCTTGTCCAATTAGGGTGTTAAGCAATCTTGTGCATCCAATAAGTTCATTTGTGTCATTGGATTAACATTTAGGTCATTTTCGTCCTTCCTAGGCTTATTCTTGTCCAATTAGGGTTTCTAACCAATCTTGTGCATCCAATAGGTGTGTTTGTGTCATTGGATGAACATTTAGGTCATTTTCGTCCTCCCTAGGCTTATTCTTGTCCAATTAGGGTTTTTAACCAATCTTGTGCATCCAATAAGTTCATTTGTGTCATTGGATGAACATTTAGGTCATTTTCGTCCTCCCAAGGCATATTCTTTTCCAATTAGGGATTCTAACCAATCTGGTGCATCCAATAGGTGTGTTTGTGTCATTTGATGAACATTTAGGTCATTTTCGTCCTCCCTATGCTTATTCTTGTCCAATTAGGGTGTTTAACCAATCTTGTGCATCCAATAGGTGTGTTTGTGTCATTGGATGAACATTTAGGTCATTTTCGTCCTCCCTAGGCTTATTCTTGTCCAATTAGGGTTTTTAACCAATCTTGTGCATCCAATAAGTTCATTTGTGTCATTGGGTGAACATTTAGGTCATTTTCGTCCTCCCTAGGCTTATTCTTGTCCAATTAGGGTTTCTAACCATTCTTGTGCATCCAATAGGTGTGTTTGTGTCATTGGATGAACATTTAGGTCATTTTCGTCCTCCCTAGTCTTATTCTTGTCCAATTAGGGTTTTAAGCAATCTTGTGCATCTAATAAGTTCATTTGTGTCATTGGATGAACATTTAGGTCATTTTCGTCGTCCCTAGTCTTATTCTTGTCCAATTAGGGTTTTAAGCCAATCTTGTGCATCCAATAGGTGTGTTTGTGTCATTTGATGAACATTTAGGTCATTTACGTCCTCCCAAGGCTTCTTCTTATCCAATTATGGTTTTAAGCAATCTTTTGCATCCAATAAGTTCATTTGTGTCATTGGATTAAGATTTAAGTCATTTTCGTCCTCCCTAGGCTTATTCTTGTCCAGTTAGGGTTTTTAACCAATCTTGTGCATCCAATTGGTGTGTTTGTGTCATTGGATGAACATTTAGGTCATTTTCGTCCTCTCTAGGCTTATTCTTGTCCAATTAGGGTTTTTAACCAATCTTGTGCATCCAATAGGTGTGTTTGTGTCATTGGATGAACATTTAGGTCATTTTCGTCCTCCCTAGGCTTATTCTTGTCCAATTAGGGTTTTTAACCAATCTTGTGCATCCAATAGGTGTGTTTGTGTCATTGGATGAACATTTAGGTCATTTTCGTCCTCCCTAGGCTTATTCTTGTCCAATTAGGGTTTTTAACCAATCGTGTGCATCCAATAGGTGTGTTTGTGTCATTGGATGAATAGTTAGGTCATTTTCCTCCTCCCTAGGCTTATTCTTGTCCAATTAGGGTTTTTAACCAATCTTGTGCATCCAATAAGTTCATTTGTGTCATTGGATGAATAGTTAGGTCATTTTCGTCCTCCCTAGGCTTATTCTTGTCAAATTAGGGTTTCTAACCAATCGTGTGCACCCAATAGGAGTGTTTGTGTCCTTGGATGAACATTTAGGTCATTTTCGTCCTCCCTAGGCTTATTCTTGTCCAATTAGGGTTTTTAACCAATCTTGTGCATCCAATAGGTGTGTTTGTGTCATTGGATGAACATTTAGGTCATTTTCGTCCTCCCTAGGCTTATTCTTGTCCAATTAGGGTTTTTAACCAATCTTGTGCATCCAATAAGTTCATTTGTGTCATTGGATTAACATTTAGGTCATTTTCGTCCTCCCTAGGCTTAATCTTCTCCAATTAGGGTTTTTAACCAATCTTGTGCATCCAATATGTTCATTTGTGTCATTGGATGAACATTTAGGTCATTTTCGTCCTCCCTAGGCTTATTCTTGTCCAATTAGGGTTTCTAAACAATCTTGTGCATCCAATAGGTGTGTTTGTGTTATTGGATGAACATTTAGGTAATTTTCGTCCTCCCTAGGCTTATTCTTGTCCAATTAGGGTTTTTAACCAATCTTGTGCATCCAATAAGTTCATTTGTGTCATTGGATTAACATTTAGGTCATTTTCGTCCTCCCTAGGCTTATTCTTGTCCAATTAGGGTTTTTAACCAATCTTGTGCATCCAATAGGTGTGTTTGTGTCATTGGATGAACATTTAGGTCATTTTCGTCCTCCCTAGGCTTATTCTTGTCCAATTAGGGTTTTTAACCAATTTTGTGCATCCAATAAGTTCACTTGTGTCATCGGATTAACATTTAGGTCATTTTTGTCCTCCCTAGGCTTATTCTTATCCAATTATGGTTTCTAACCAATCTTGGGCATCCAATAGGTGTGTTTGTGTCATTGGATTAACATTTAGGTCATTTTCGTCCTCCCTAGGCTTATTCTTGTCCAATTAGGGTTTTTAACCAATCTAGTGCATCCAATAAGTTCAATTGTGTCATTGGATGAACATTTAGGTCATTTTCGTCCTCCCTAGGCTTATTCTTGTCCAATTAGGGTTTTTAACCTATCTTGTGCGTCCAATAAGTTCATTTGTGTCATTGGATGAACATTTAGGTCATATTCGTCCTCCCAAGGCTTATTCTTGTCCAATTAGGGTTTCTAAACAATCTTGTGCATCCAATAGGTGTGTTTGTGTCATTGGATGAACATATAGGTCATTTTCGTCCTCCCTAGGCTTATTCTTGTACAATTAGGGTTTTTAACCAATCTTGTGCATCCAATAGGTGTGTTTGTGTCATTTGATGAACATTTAGGTCATTTTCGTCCTCCCTAGGCTTATTCTTGTCCAATTAGGGTTTTTAACCAATCTTTTGCATCCAATAAGTTCATTTGTGTCATTGGGTGAACATTTAGGTGATTTTTGTCCTCCCTAGGCTTATTCTTGCCCAATTAGGGTTTCTAACCAATATTGTGCATCCAATAGGTGTGTTTAGTCATTTAATGAACATTTAGGTCATTTTCGTCCTCCCTAGGCTTATTCTTGTCCAAT
>JBBPBR010000498.1:0-62020 GCA_037974775.1 Cicer pinnatifidum | reverse complement strand
CCTCCCTAGGCATATTATTGTCCAATTAGGGTTTTTAACCAATCTTGTGCATCCAATAAGTTCATTTGTGTCATTGGATGAACATTTAGGTCATTTTCGTCCTCCCTAGGCTTATTCTTGTCCAATTAGGGTTTTTAACCAATCTTGTGCATCCAATAAGTTCATTTGTGTCATTGGATGAACATTTAGGTCATTTTCGTCCTCCCTAGTCTTATTCTTGTCCAATTAGGGTTTTAAGCAATCTTGTGCATCCAATATGTATGTTTGTGTCATTGGATGAACATTTAGGTCATTTTCGTTCTCCCTATGCTTATTCTTGTCCAATTAGGGTTTTTAACCAATCTTGTGCATCCAATAAGTTCATTTGTGTCATTGGATGAACATTTAGGTCATTTTCGTCCTCCCTATGCTTATTCTTGTCCAATTAGGGTTTTTAACCAATCTTGTGCATCCAATAGGTGTGTTTGTGTCATTATATGAACATTTAGGTCATTTTCGTCCTCCCTAGGCTTATTCTTGTCCAATTAGGGTTTTTAACCAATCTTGTGCATCCAATAAGTTCATTTGTGTCATTGGGTGAACATTTAGGTCATTTTCGTCCTCCCTAGGCTTATTCTTGTCCAATTAGGGTTTCTAACCAATCTTGTGCATCCAATAGGTGTGTTTGTGTCATTGGATGAACATTTAGGTCATTTTCGTCCTCCCTAGTCTTATTCTTGTCCAATTAGGGTTTTTAACCAATCTTGTGCATCCAATAAGTTCATTTGTGTCATTGGATGAACATTTAGGTCATTTTCGTCCTCCCTAGGCTTATTCTTGTCCAATTAGGGTTTTGTAACCAATCTTGTGCATCCAATAGGTGTGTTTGTGTCATTGGATTAACATTTAGGTCATTTTCGTCCTCCCTAGGCTTATTCTTGTCCAATTAGGGTTTTTAACCAATCTTGTGCATCCAATAAGTTCATTTGTGTCATTGGATGAACATTTAGGTCATTTTCGTCCTCCCTAGGCTTATTCTTGTCCAATTAGGGTTTTTAACCAATCTTGTGCATCCAATAAGTTCATTTGTGTCATTGGATGAACATTTAGGTCATTTTCTTCCTCCCTAGGCTTATTCTTGTCCAATTAGGGTTTTTAACCAATCTTGTGCATCCAATAGGTGTGTTTGTGTCAATGGACGAACATTTAGGTCATTTTCGTCCTCCCTAGGCTTATTCTTGTCCAATTAGGGTTTTTATGCAATCTTGTGCATCCAATAGGTGTGTTTGTGTCATTGGACGAACATTTAGGTCATTTTCGTCCTGCCTAGGCTTATTCTTGTCTGATTAGGGTTTTTAACCAATCTTGTGCATCCAATAAGTTCATTTGTGTCATTGGATGAACATTTAGGTCATTTTCGTCCTCCCTAGGCTTATTCTTGTCCAATTAGGGTTTTTAACCAATCTTGTGCATCCAATAAGTTCATTTGTGTCATTGGATGAACATTTAGGTCATTTTCGTCCTCCGTATTCTTATTCTTGTCTAATTAGGGTTTTTAACCAATCTTGTGCATCCAATAAGTTCATTTGTGTCATTGGATGAACATTTAGGTCATTTTTGTCCTCCCTAGGCTTATTCCTGTCCAATTAGGGTTTTTAACCAATCTTGTGCATCCAATAAGTTCATTTGTGTCATTAGACGAACATTTAGGTCATTTTCATCCTCCCTAGGCTTATTCTTGTCCAATTAGGGTTTTTAACCAATCATGTGCATCCAATAAGTTGATTTGTGTCATTGGATGAACATTTAGGTCATTTTCGTCCTCCCTAGGCTTATTCTTGTCCAATTAGGGTTTTTATGCAATCTTGTGCATCCAATAGGTGTGTTTGTGTCATTGGACGAACATTTAGGTCATTTTTGTCCTCCCTAGGCTTATTCTTGTCCAGTTAGGGTTTTTAACCAATCTTGTGCGTCCAATAAGTTCATTTGTGTCATTGGATGAACATTTAGGTCATTTTCGTCCTCCCTAGGCTTATTCTTGTCCAATTAGGGTTTTTAACCAATCTTGTGCATCCAATAAGTTCATTTGTGTCATTGGATGAACATTTAGGTCATTTTCGTCCTCCCTAGGCTTATTCTTGTCCAATTAGGGTTTCTAACAAATCTTTTGCATCCAATAGGTGTATTTGTGTCATTGGATGAACATTTAGGTCATTTTCGTCCTCCCTAGGCTTATTCTTGTCCAATTAGGGTTTATAAGCAATCTTGTGCATCCAATAAGTTCATTTGTGTCATTGGATGAACATTTAGGTCATTTTCGTCCTCCCTAGGCTTATTCTTGTCCTATTAGGGTTTATAAGCAATCTTGTGCATCCAATAAGTTCATTTGTGTCATTGGATGAACATTTAGGTCATTTTCGTCCTCCCTAGTCTTATTCTTGTCCAATTAGGGTTTTAAGCAATCTTGTGCATCCAATAAGTTCATTTGTGTCATTGGATGAACATTAAGGTCATTTTCGTCCACCCTAGGCTTATTCTTGTCCAATTAGGGTTTTTAACCAATCTTGTGCATCCAATAAGTTCATTTGTGTCATTGGATTAACATTTAGGTCATTTTCGTCCTCCCTAGGCTTATTCTTGTCCAATTAGGGTTTTTAACCAATCTTGTGCATCCAATAGGTGTGTTTGTGTCATTGTATGACCATTTAGGTCATTTTCGTCCTCCCTAGGCTTATTCTTGTCCAATTAGGGTTTTTAACCAATCTTGTGCATCCAATAAGTTCATTTGTGTCATTGGATTAACATTTAGGTCATTTTCGTCCTCCCTAGGCTTATTCTTGTCCAATTAGGGTTTCTAACCAATCTTGTGCATCCAATAGGTGTGTTTGTGTCATTGGATGAACATTTAGGTCATTTTCGTCCCCGCTAGGCTTATTCTTGTCCAATTAGGGTTTTTAACCAATCTTGTGCATCCAATCAGTTCATTTGTGTCATTGGATTAACATTTAGGTCATTTTCGTCCTCCCTAGGCTTATTCTTGTCCAATTAGGGTTTCTAACCAATCTTGTGCATCCAATAGGTGTGTTTAGTCATTTGATGAACATTTAGGTTATTTTCGTCCTCCCTAGGCTTATTCTTGTCCAATTAGGGTTTTTAACCAATCTTGTGCATCCAATAAATTCATTTGTGTCATTGGATTAACATTTAGGTCATTTTCGTCCTCCCTAGGCTTATTCTTGTCCAACTAGGGTTTCTAACCAATCTTGTGCATCCAATAGGTGTGTTTGTGTCATTGGATGAACATTAAGGTCATTTTCGTCCTCCCTATGCTTATTCTTGTCCAATTAGGGTGTTTAACCAATCTTGTGCATCCAATAGGTGTGTTTGTGTCATTGGATGAACATTTAGGTCATTTTCGTCCTCCCTTGGCTTATTCTTGTCCAATTAGGGTTTCTAAACAATCTTGTGCATCCAATAGGTGTGTTTGTGTCATTGGATGAACATTTAGGTCTTTTTCGTCCTCCCTAGGCTTATTCTTGTCCAATTAGGGTTTTTAACCAATCTTGTGCATCCAATAAGTTCATTTGTGTCATTGGATTAACATTTAGGTCATTTTCGTCCTCTCAGGCTTATTCTTGTCCAACTAGGGTTTCTAACCAATCTTGTGCATCCAATAGGTGTGTTTGTGTCATTGGATGAACATTAAGGTCATTTTCGTCCTCCCTATGCTTATTCTTGTCCAATTAGGGTGTTTAACCAATCTTGTGCATCCAATAGGTGTGTTTGTGTCATTGGATGAACATTTAGGTCATTTTCGTCCTCCCTAGGCTTATTCTTGTCCAATTAGGGTTTTTAACCAATCTTGTGCATCCAATAAGTTCATTTGTGTCATTGGATGAACATTTAGGTCATTTTCGTCCTCCCAAGGCTTGTTCTTGTCCAATTAGGGTTTCTAACCAATCTTGTGCATCCAATAGGTGTGTTTGTGTCATTGGATGAACATTTAGGTCATTTTCGTCCTCCCTAGTCTTATTCTTGTCCAATTAGGGTTTTAAGCAATCTTGTGCATCCAATAAGTTCATTTGTGTCATTGGATGAACATTTAGGTCATTTTCGTCCTCCCTTGGCTTATTCTTGTCCAATTAGGGTTTTTAACCAATCTTGTGCATCCAATAAGTTCATTTGTGTCATTGGATGAACATTTAGGTCATTTTCGTCCTCCCTAGGCTTATTCTTGTCTAATTAGGGTTTTTAACCAATCTTGTGCATCCAATGGGTGTGTTTGTGTAATTGGATGAACATTTAGGTCATTTTCGTCCTCCCTAGTCTTATTCTTGTCCAATTAGGATTTTAAGCAATCTTGTGCATCCAATAAGTTCATTTGTGTCATTGGATTAACATTTAGGTCATTTTCGTCCTCCCTAGGCTTATTCTTGTCCAATTAGGGTTTCTAAACAATCTTGTGTATCCAATAGGTGTGTTTGTGTCATTGGATGAACATTTAGGTTATTTTCGTCCTCCCTAGGCTTATTCTTGTCCAATTAGGGTTTTTAACCAATCTTGTGCATCCAATAAGTTCATTTGTGTCATTGGATTAACATTTAGGTCATTTTCGTCCTCCCTAGGCTTATTCTTGTCCAATTAGGGTTTCTAACCAATCTTGTGCATCCAATAGGTGTGTTTGTGTCATTGGATGAACATTTAGGTCTTTTTCGTCCTCCCTAGGCTTATTCTTGTCCCATTAGGGTTTTTAACAAATCTTGTGCATCCAATAAGTTCAATTGTGTCATTGGATGAACATTTAGGTCATTTTCGTCTTCCCTAGGCTTATTCTTGTCCAATTAGGGTTTTTAACCAATCTTGTGCATCCAATATGTTCATTTGTGTCATTGGATGAACATTTTGGTCATTTTCGTCCTCCCTAGGCTTATTCTTGTCCAATTAGGGTTTTAAGCAATCTTGTGCATCCAATAAGTTTATTTGTGTCATTGGATTAACATTTAGGTCATTTTCGTCCTCCCTAGGCTTATTCTTGTCCAATTAGGGATTTTAACCAATCTTGTTCATCCAATAGGTGTGTTTGTGTCATTGGATGAACATTTAGGTCATTTTCGTCCTCCCTAGGCTTATTCTTGTCCAATTAGGGTTTTTAACCAATCTTGTGCATCCAATAAGTTCATTTGTGTCATTGGATGAACATTTAGGTCATTTTCGTCCTCCCTAGGCTTATTCTTGTCCAATTAGGGTTTTTAACCAATCTTGTGCATCCAATATGTTCATTTGTGTCATTGGATGAACATTTAGGTCATATTCGTCCTCCCAAGGCTTATTCTTGTCCAATTAGGGTTTCTAAACAATCTTGTGCATCCAATAGGTGTGTTTGTGTCATTGGATGAACATATAGGTCATTTTCGTCCTCTCTAGGCTTATTCTTGTCCAATTAGGGTTTTTAACCAATCTTGTGCATCCAATAAGTTCATTTGTGGCATTGGATTAACATTTAGGTCATTTTCGACCTCCCTATGCTTATTCTTGTCCAATTAGGGTTTCTAACCAATCTTGTGCATCCAATAGGTGTGTTTGTGTCATTGGATGAACATTTAGGTCATTTTCGTCCTCCCTAGGCTTATTCTTGTCCAATTAGGGTTTTTAACCAATCTTGTGCATCCAATAAGTTCATTTGTGTCATTGGATGAACATTTAGGTCATTTTCGTCCTCCCAAGGCATATTCTTTTCCAATTAGGGATTCTAACCAATCTGGTGCATCCAATAGGTGTGTTTGTGTCATTTGATGAACATTTAGGTCATTTTCGTCCTCCCTATGCTTATTCTTGTCCAATTAGGGTGTTTAACCAATCTTGTGCATCCAATAGGTGTGTTTGTGTCATTGGATGAACATTTAGGTCATTTTCGTCCTCCCTAGGCTTATTCTTGTCCAATTAGGGTTTTTAACCAATCTTGTGCATCCAATAAGTTCATTTGTGTCATTGGGTGAACATTTAGGTCATTTTCGTCCTTCCTAGGCTTATTCTTGTGCAATTAGGGTTTCTAACCAATCTTGTGCATCCAATAGGTGTGTTTAGTCATTTGATGAACATTTAGGTTATTTTCGTCCTCCCTAGGCTTATTCTTGTCCAATTAGGGTTTTTAACCTATCTTGTGCATCCAATAAGTTCATTTGTGTCATTGGATTAACATTTAGGTCATTTTCATCCTCCCTAGGCTTATTCTTGTCCAATTAGGGTTTCTAACCAATCTTGTGCATCCAATAGGTGTGTTTGTCTCATTGGATGAACATTTAGGTCATTTTCGTCCTCCCTAGGCTTATTCTTGTCCAATTAGGGTTTCTAAACAATCTTGTGAATCCAATAGGTTTGTTTGTTTCATTGGATGAACATTTAGGTCATTTTCGTCCCCCCAAGGCTTATTCTTTTCCAATTAGGGTTTCTAACCAATCTGGTGCATCCAATAGGAGTGTTTGTGTCATTGGATGAACATTTAGGTCATTTTCGTCCTCCCTAGGCTTATTCTTGTCCAATTAGGGTTTTTAACCAATCTTGTGCATCCAATAAGTTCATTTGTGTCATTGGGTGAACATTTAGGTCATTTTCGTCCTCCCTAGGCTTATTCTTGTCCAATTAGGGTTTCTAACCAATCTTGTGCATCCAATTGGTGTGTTTAGTCATTTGATGAACATTTAGGTTATTTTCGTCCTCCCTAGGCTTATTCTTGTCCAATTAGGGTTTTTAACCAATCTTGTGCATCCAATAAGTTCATTTGTGTCATTGGATTAACATTTAGGTCATTTTCGTCCTCCCTAGGCTTATTCTTGTCCAATTAGGGTTTCTAACCAATCTTGTGCATCCAATAGGTGTGTTTGTGTCATTGGATGAACATTTAGGTCATTTTCGTCCTCCTTAGGCTTATTCATGTCAAATTACGGTTTTTAACCAATCTTGTGCATCCAATAAGTTCATTTGTGTCATTGGATGAACATTTAGGTCATTTTCGTCCTCCCAAGGCTTATTCTTGTCCAATTAGGGTTTCTAACCAATCTTGTTCATCCAATAGGTGTGTTTGTGTCATTGGATGAACATTTAGGTCATTTTCGTCCTCCCTATGCTTATTCTTGTCCAATTAGGGTTTTTAACCAATCTTGTGCATCCAATAGGTGTGTTTGTGTCATTGGATGAACATTTAGGTCATTTTCGTCCTCCCTAGGCTTATTCTTGTCCAATTAGGGTTTTTAACCAATCTTGTGCATCCAATAAGTTCATTTGTGTCATTGGATTAACATTTAGGTCATTTTTGTCCTTCCTAGGCTTATTCTTGTCCAATTAGGGTTTCTAACCAATCTTGTGCATCCAATAGGTCTCTTTGTGTCATTGGATGAACATTTAGGTCATTTTCGTCCTCCTTAGTCTTATTCTTGTCCAATTAGGGTTTTAACCAATCTTGTGCATCCAATAAGTTCATTTGTGTCATTGGATGAACATTTAGGTCATTTTCGTCCTCCCTAGGCTTATTCTTGTCCAATTAGAGTTTTAACCAATCTTGTGCATCCAATAAGTTCATTTGTGTCATTGGATGAATATTTAGGTCATTTTCGTCCTCCCTAGGCTTATTCTTGTCCAATTAGGGTTTCTAACCAATCTTGTGCATCCAATAAGTTCATTTGTGTCATTGGATTAACATTTAGGTCATTTTCGTCCTTCCTAGGCTTATTCTTGTCCAATTAGGGTTTCTAACCAATCTTGTGCATCTAATAGGTGTGTTTGTGTCATTGGATGAACATTTAGGTCATTTTCGTCCTCCCTAGTCTTATTCTTGTCCAATTAGGGTTTTAAGCAATCTTGTGCATCCAATAAGTTCATTTGTGTCATTGGATGAATATTTAGGTCATTTTCATCCTCCCTAGGCATATTGTTGTCCAATTAGGGTTTCTAACCAATCTTGTGCATCCAATAGGTGTGTTTGTGTCATTGGATGAACATTTAGGTCATTTTCGTCCTCCCTAGTCTTATTCTTGTCCAATTAGGGTTTTAAGCAATCTTGTGCATCCAATAAGTTCATTTGTGTCATTGATTTAAATTTAGGTCATTTTCGTCCTCCCAATGCTTATTTTTGTGCAATTAGGGTTTTTAACCAATCTTGTGCATCCAATAGGTGTGTTTGTGTCATTAGATGAACATTTAGGTCATTTTCATCCTCCCTAGGCTTATTGTTGTCCAATTAGGGTTTTTAACCAATCTTGTGCATCCAATAGGTGTGTTTGTGTCATTGGATGAACATTTAGGTCATTTTCGTCCTCCCTAGGCTTATTGTTGTCCAATTAGGGTTTTTAACCAATCTTGTGCATCCAATAAGTTCATTTGTGGCATTGGATGAACATTTAGGTCATTTTCGTCCTCCCTAGGCTTATTCTTGTCCAATTAGGGTTTTTAACCAATCTTGTGCATCCAATAGGTGTGTTTGTGTCATTGGATGAACATTTAGGTCATTTTCGTCCTCCCTAGGCTTATTCTTGTCCAATTAGGGTTTCTAACCAATCTTATGCATCCAATAGGTGTGTTTAGTCATTTGATGAACATTTAGGTTATTTTCATCCTCCCTAGGCTTATTCTTGTCCAATTAGGGTTTTTAACCAATCTTGTGCATCCAATAAGTTCATTTGTGTCATTGGATTAACATTTAGGTCATTTTCGTCCTCCCTAGGCTTATTCTTGTCCAATTAGGGTTTCTAACCAATCTTGTGCATCCAATAGGTGTGTTTGTGTCATTGGATGAACATTTAGGTCATTTTCGTCCTCCCTAGTCTTATTCTTGTCCAATTAGGGTTTTAAGCAATCTTGTGCATCCAATAAGTTCATTTGTGTCATTGGATGAGTAGTTAGGTCATTTTCGTCCTCCCTAGGCTTATTCTAGTCAAATTAGGGTTTCTAACGAATCTTGTGCATCCAATAGGTGTGTTTGTGTCTTTGGATGAACATTTAGGTTATTTTCGTCCTCCCTAGTCTTATTCTTGTCCAATTAGGGTTTTAAGCAATCTTGTGCATCCAATAAGTTCATTTGTGTCATTGGATGAATAGTTAGGTCATTTTCGTCCTCCCTAGGCTTATTCTTGTCCAATTAGGGTTTCTAACCAATCTTGTGAATCCAATAGGTGTGTTTGTGACATTGGATGAACATTTAGGTCATTTTCGTCCTCCCTAGGCTTATTCTTGTCCAATTAGGGTTTCTAACCAATCTTGTGAATCCAATAGGTGTGTTTGTGTCATTGGATGAACATTTAGGTCATTTTCGTCTTCCCTAGGCTTATTCTTGTCCAATTAGGGTTTTTAACCAATCTCGTGCATCCAATATGTTCATTTGTGTCATTGGATGAACATTTAAGTCATTTTCGTCCTCCCTAGGCTTATTCTTGTCCAATTAGGGTTTCTAAACAATCTTGTGCATCCAATAGGTGTGTTTGTGTCATTGGATGAACATTTAGGTCATATTCGTCCTCCCTAGGCTTATTCTTGTCCAATTAGGGTTTTTAACCAATCTTGTGCATCCAATAAGTTCATTTGTGTCATTGGATTAACATTTAGGTCATTTTCGTCCTCCCTAGGCTTATTCTTGTCCAATTAGGGTTTTTAACCAATCTTGCGCATCCAATAGCTGTGTTTGTGTCAGGATTAACATTTAGGTCATTTTCGTCCTCCCTAGGCTTATTCTTGTCCAATTAGGGTTTCTAACCAATCTTGTGCATCCAATAGGTGTGTTTGTGTCATTGGATGAACATTTAGGTCATTTTCGTCCTCCCTATTCTTATTCTTGTCCAATTAAGGTTTTTAACCAATCTTGGGCATCCAATAGGTGTGTTTGTGTCATTGGATGAACATGTAGGTCATTTTCGTCCTCCCTAGGCTTATTCTTGTCCAATTAGGGTTTTTAAACAATCTTGTGCATCCAATAAGTTCATTTGTGTCATTGGGTGAACATTTAGGTCATTTTCGTCCTCGCTAGGCTTATTCTTGTCCAATTAGGGTTTCTAACAAATCTTGTGCATCCAATAGGTGTGTTTAGTCATTTGATGAACATTTAGGTTATTTTCGTCCTCCATAGGCTTTTCTTGTCCAATTAGGGTTTTTAACCAATCTTGTGCATCCAATAAGTTCATTTGTGTCATTGGATTAACATTTAGGTCATTTTCGTCTTCCCTAGGCTTATTCTTGTCCAATTAGGGTTTCTAACCAATCTTGTGCATCCAATAGGTGTGTTTGTGTCATTGGATGAACATTTAGGTCATTTTCGTCCTCCCTAGGCTTATTCTTGTCCAATTAGGGTTTTTAACCAATCTTGTGCATCCAATAGGTGTGTTTGTGTCATTGGATGAACATTTAGGTCATTTTCGTCCTCCCTAGGCTTATTCTTGACTAATTAGGGTTTTTAACCAATCTTGTGCATCCAATAGGTGTATTTGTGTCATTGGATGAACATTTAGGTCATTTTCGTCTTCCCTAGGCTTATTCTTGTCCAATTAGGGTTTTTAACCAATCTTGTGCATCCAATAAGTTCATTTGTGTCATTGGATGAACATTTAGGTCATTTTCGTCCTCCCAAGACTTATTCTTGTCCAATTAGGGTTTCTAACCAATCTTGTGCATCCAATAGGTATGTTTGTGTCATTGGATGAACATTTAGGTCATTTTCGTCCTCCCTAGGCTTATTCTTGTCCAATTAGGGTTTTTAACCAATCTTGTGCATCCAATAAGTTCATTTATGTCATTGGATTAACATTTAGGTCATTTTCGTCCTCCCTAGTCTTATTCTTGTCCAATTAGGGTTTTAAGCAATCTTGTGCATCCAATAAGTTCATTTGTGTCATAGGGTGAACATTTAGGTCATTTTCGTCCTCCCTAGGCTTATTCTTGTCCAATTAGGGTTTCTAACCAATCTTGTGGATCCAATAGGTGTGTTTGTGTCATTGGATGAATATTTAGGTCATTTTCGTCCTCCCTATGCTTATTCTTGTCCAATTAGGGTTTTTAACCAATCTTGTGCATCCAATAGGTGTGTTGGTGTCATTAGATGAACATTTAGGTCTTTTTCGTCCTCCCTAGGCTTATTCTTGTCCAATTAGGGTTTTTAAGCAATCTTGTGCATCCAATAAGTTCATTTGTGTCATAGGGTGAACATTTAGGTCATTTTCGTCCTCCCTAGGCTTATTCTTGTCCAATTAGGGTTTCAAACCAATCTTGTGCATCCAATAGGTGTGTTTAGTCATTTGATGAACATTTATGTTATTTTCGTCCTCCCTAGGCTTATTCTTGTCCAATTAGGATTTTTAACCAATCTTGTGCATCCAATAAGCTCATTTGTGTCATTTGATGAATATTTAGGTCATTTTCGTCCTCCCTAGGCTTATTCTTGTCCAATTAGGGTTTCTAACTAATCTTGTGAATCCAATAGGTGTGTTTGTGTCATTGGATGAACATTTAGGTCATTTTAGTCCTCCCTAGTCTTATTCTTGTCCAATTAGGGTTTTTAACCAATCTTGTGCATCCAATAAGTTCATTTGTGTCATTGGATTAACATTTAGGTCATTTTCGTTCTTCCTTGGCTTATTCTTGTCCAATTAGGGTTTCTAACCAATCTTGTGCATCCAATAGGTGTGTTTGTGTCATTGGATGAACATTTAGGTTATTTTCGTCCTCCCTAGTCTTATTCTTGTCCAATTAGGGTTTTAAGCAATCTTGTGCATCCAATAAGTTCATTTGTGTCATTGGATGAATATTTAGGTCATTTTCATCCTCCCTAGGCTTATTCTTGTCCAATTAGGGTTTCAAACAAATCTTGTGCATCCAATAGGTGTGTTTGTGTCATTGGATGAACATTTAGGTCATTTTCGTCCTCCCTAGTCTTATTCTTGTCCAATTAGGGTTTTAAGCAATCTTGTGCATCCAATAAGTTCATTTGTGTCATTGGATGAATATTTAGGTCATTTTCGTCCTCCCTAGGCTTATTCTTGTCCAATTAGGGTTTCTAACCAATCTTGTGCATCCAACAGGTGTGTTTGTGTCATTGGTTGAACATTTAGGTCATTTTCGTCCTCCCTATGCTTATTCTTGTCCAATTAGGGTTTTTAACCAATCTTGTGCATCCAATAGGTGTGTTTGTGTCATTGGATGAACATTTAGGTCATTTTCGTCCTCCCTAGGCTTATTCTTGTCCAATTAGGGTTTTTAACCAATCTTGTGCATCCAATAAGTTCATTTGTGTCATTGGGTGAACATTTAGGTCATTTTCGTCCTTCCTAGGCTTATTCTTGTGCAATTAGGGTTTCTAACCAATCTTGTGCATCCAATAGGTGTGTTTAGTCATTTGATGAACATTTAGGTTATTTTCGTCCTCCCTAGGCTTATTCTTGTCCAATTAGGGTTTTTAACCTATCTTGTGCATCCAATAAGTTCATTTGTGTCATTGGATTAACATTTAGGTCATTTTCATCCTCCCTAGGCTTATTCTTCTCCAATTAGGGTTTCTAACCAATCTTGTGCATCCAATAGGTGTGTTTGTGTCATTGGATGAACATTTAGGTCATTTTCGTCCTCCCTAGGCTTATTCTTGTCCAATTAGGGTTTTTAACCAATCTTGTGCATCCAATAAGTTCATTTGTGTCATTGGATGAACATTTAGGTTATTTTCGTCCTCCCTATGCTTATTCTTGTCCAATTAGGGTTTTTAACCAATCTTGTGCATCCAATAAGTTCATTTGTGTCATTGGATGAACATTTAGGTCATTATCATCCTCCATAGTCTTATTCTTGTCCAATTAGGGTTTTTATGCAATCTTGTGCATCCAATAGGTGTGTTTGTGTCATTGGATGAACATTTTGGTCATTTTCGTCCTCCCTAGTCTTATTCTTGTCCAATTAGGGTTTTTAACCAATCTTGTGCATCCAATAGGTGTGTTTGTGTCATTGGATGAACATTTAGGTCATTTTCGTCCTCCCTAGGCTTATTCTTGTCCAATTAGGGTTTTTAACCAATCTTGTGCATCCAATAAGTTCATTTGTGTCATTGGATGAACATTTAGGTTATTTTCGTCCTCCCTAGGCTTATTCTTGTCCAATTAGGGTTTTTAACCAATCTTGTGCATCCTATAAGTTCATTTGTGTCATTGGATTAACATTTAGGTCATTTTCGTCCTCCCTAGGCTTATTCTTGTCCAATTAGGGTTTCTTACCAATCTTGTGCATCCAATAGGTGTGTTTGTGTCATTGGATGAACATTTAGGTCATTTTCGTCCTCCCTAGGCTTATTCTTGTCCAATTAGGGTTTTTAACCAATCTTGTGCATCCAATAAGTTCATTTGTGTCATTGGATGAACATTTAGGTCATTTTCGTCCTCCCTATGCTTATTCTTATCCAATTAGGGTTTTTAACCAATCTTGTGCATCCAATAGGTGTGTTTGTGTCATTGGATGAACATTTAGGTCATTTTCGTCCTCCCTAGGCTTATTCTTGTCCAATTAGGGTTTTTAACCTATGTTGTGCATCCAATAAGTTCATTTGTGTCATTAGATTAACATTTAGGTCATTTTCGTCCTCCCTAGGCTTATTCTTGTCCAATTAGGGTTTCTAACCAATCTTGTGCATCCAATAGGTGTGTTTGTGTCATTGGATGAACATTTAGGTCATTTTCGTCCTCCCTAGGCTTATTCTTGTCCAATTAGGGTTTTTAACCAATCTTGTGCATCCAATAAGTTCATTTGTGTCATTGGATAAACATTTAGGTCATTTTCGTCCTCCCAAGGCATATTCTTGTCCAATTAGGGTTTCTAACCAATCTTGTGCATCCAATAGGTGTGTTTGTGTCATTGGATGAACATTTAGGTCATTTTCGTCCTCCCTAGGCTTATTCTTGTCCAATTAGGGTTTTTAACCAATCTTGTGCATCCAATAAGTTCATTTGTGTCATTGGATGAACATTTAGGTCATTTTCGTCCTCCCAAGGCATATTCTTTTCCAATTAGGGATTCTAACCAATCTGGTGCATCCAATAGGTGTGTTTGTGTCATTTGATGAACATTTAGGTCATTTTCGTCCTCCCTATGCTTATTCTTGTCCAATTAGGGTGTTTAACCAATCTTGTGCATCCAATAGGTGTGTTTGTGTCATTGGATGAACATTTAGGTCATTTTCGTCCTCCCTAGGCTTATTCTTGTCCAATTAGGGTTTTTAACCAATCTTGTGCATCCAATAAGTTCATTTGTGTCATTGGGTGAACATTTAGGTCATTTTCGTCCTCCCTAGGCTTATTCTTGTCCAATTAGGGTTTCTAACCAATCTTGTGCATCCAATAGGTGTGTTTAGTCATTTGATGAACATTTAGGTTATATTCGTCCTCCCTAGGCTTATTCTTGTCCAATTAGGGTTTTTAACCAATCTTGTGCATCCATTAAGTTCATTTGTGTCATTGGATTAACAATTAGGTCATTTTCCTCCTTCCTAGGCTTATTCTTGTCCAATTAGGGTTTCTAACCTTTCTTGTGCATCCAATAGGTGTGTTTGTGTCATTGGATGAACATTTAGGTTATTTTCGTCCTCCCTAGTCTTATTCTTGTCCAATTAGGGTTTTAAGCAATCTTGTGCATCCAATAAGTTCATTTGTGTCATTGGATGAATATTTAGGTCATTTTCATCCTCCCTAGGCTTATTCTTGTCCAATTAGGGTTTCTAACCAATCTTGTGCGTCCAATAGGTGTGTTTGTGTCATTGGATGAACATTTAGGTCATTTTCGTCCTCCCAAGGCTTATTCTTGTACAATTAGGGTTTCTAACCAATCTTGTGCATCCAATAGGTGTGTTTGTGTCATTGGATGAACATTTAGGTCATTTTCGTCCTCCCTAGGCTTATTCTTGTCCAATTAGGGTTTCTAACCAATCTTGTGCATCCAATAGGTGTATTTGTGTCATTGGATGAACATTTAGGTCATTTTCGTCCTCCCTAGGCTTATTCTCTTCGAATTAGGATTTTTAACCAATCTTGTGCATCCAATAAGTTCATTTGTGTCATTGGATAAACATTTAGATCATTTTCGTCCACCCTAGGCTTATTCTTGTCCAATTAGGGTTTTTAACCAATCTTGTGCATCCAATAGGTGTGTTTGTGTCATTGGATGAACATTTAGGTCATTTTCGTCCTCCCTAGGCTTATTCTTGTCCAATTAGGGATTTTAAGCAATCTTGTGCATCCAATAAGTTCATTTGTGTCATTGGATGAACATTTAGGTCATTTTCGTCCTCCCTAGGCTTATTCTTGTGCAATTAGGGTTTTTAACCAATCTTGTGCATCCAATAGGTGTGTTTGTGTCATTGAATGAACATTTAGGTCATTTTCGTCCTCCCTAGGCTTATTCTTGTCCAATTAGGGTTTTAAGCAATCTTGTGCATCCAATAAGTTCATTTGTGTCATTGGATGAATATTTAGGTCATTTTCATCCTCCCTAGGCTTATTCTTGTCCAATTAGGGTTTCTAACCAATCTTGTGCATCCAATAGGTGTGTTTGTGTCATTGGATGAACATTTAGGTCATTTTCGTCCTCCCTAGTCTTATTCTTGTCCAATTAGGGTTTTAAGCAATCTTGTGCATCCAATAAGTTCATTTGTGTCATTGGATGAATAGTTAGGTCATTTTCGTCCTCCCTAGGCTTATTCTTGTCCAATTAGGGTTTTTAACCAATCTTGTGCATCCAATGGGTGTGTTTGTGTCATTGGATGAACATTTAGGTCATTGTCGTCCTCCCTAGGCTTATTGTTGTCAAATTAGGGTTTTTAACCAATCATGGGCATCCAATAAGTTCATTTGTGTCATTGGATGAACACTTAGGTCATTTTCGTTCTCCCTAGGCTTATTCTTGTCCAATTAGGGTTTCTAACCAATCTTGTGCATCCAATAGGTGTGTTTGTGTCATTGGATGAACATTTAGGTCATTTTCGTCCTCCCTAGTCTTATTCTTGTCCAATTAGGGTTTTAAGCAATCTTGTGCATCCAATAAGTTCATTTGTGTCATTGGATGAATATTTAGGTCATTTTCATCCTCCCTAGGCATATTGTTGTCCAATTAGGGTTTCTAACCAATCTTGTGCATCCAATAGGTGTGTTTGTGTCATTGGATGAACATTTAGGTCATTTTCGTCCTCCCTAGTCTTATTCTTGTCCAATTAGGGTTTTAAGCAATCTTGTGCATCCAATAAGTTCATTTGTGTCATTGGATGAATATTTAGGTCATTTTCGTCCTCCCTAGGCTTATTCTTGTCCAATTAGGGTTTCTAACCAATCTTGTGCATCTAATAGGTGTGTTTGTGTCATTGGATGAACATTTAGGTTATTTTCGTCCTCCCAATGCTTATTCTTGTCCAATTAGGGTTTTTAACCAATCTTGTGCATCCAATAGGTGTGTTTGTGTCATTGGATGAACATTTAGGTCATTTTCGTCCTCCCTAGGCTTATTCTTGTCCAATTAGGGTTTTTAACCAATCTTGTGCATCCAATAAGTTCATTTGTGTCATTGGATGAACATTAATGTCATTTTCGTCCTCCCTAGGCTTATTCTTGTCCAATTAGGGTTTCTAACCAATCTTTTGCATCCAATAGGTGTGTTTGTGTCAGTGGATGAACTTTTAGGTCATTTTCGTCCTCCCTAGGCTTATTCTTGTCCAATTAGGGTTTTTAACCAATCTTGTGCATCCAATAGGTGTGTTTGTGTCATTGGATGAACATTTAGGTCATTTTCGTCCTCCCTAGGCTTATTCTTGTCCAATTAGGGTTTTTAACCAATCTTGTGCATCCAATAGGTGTGTTTGTGTCATTGGATGAACATTTAGGTCATTTTCGTCCTCCCTAGGCTTATTCTTGTCCAATTAGGGTTTCTAACAAATCTTGTGCATCCAATAGGTGTGTTTGTGTCATTGGATGAACATTTAGGTCATTTTCGTCCTCCCTATGCTTATTCTTGTACAGTTAGGGTTTTTAACCAATCTTGTGCATCCAATAGGTGTGTTTGTGTCATTGGATGAACATTTAGGTTATTTTCGTCCTCCCTAGGCTTATTCTTGTCCAATTAGGGTTTTTAACCAATCTTGTGCATCCAATAAGTTCATTTATGTCATTGGATTAACATTTAGGTCATTTTCGTCCTCCCTAGGCTTATTCTTGTCCAATTAGGGTTTCGAACCAATCTTGTGCATCCAATAGGTGTGTTTGTGTCATTGGATGAACATTTAGGTCATTTTCGTCCTCCCTAGTCTTATTCTTGTCCAATTAGGGTTTTAAGCTATCTTGTGCATCCAATAAGTTCATTTGTGTCATTGGATGAATAGTTAGGTCATTTTCGTCCTCCCTAGGCTTATTCTTGTCCAATTAGGGTTTTTAACCAATCTTGTGCATCCAATAGGTGTGTTTGTGTCATTGGATGAACATTTAGGTCATTTTCGTCCTCCCTAGGCTTATTCTTGTCCAATTAGGGTTTCTAACCAATCTTGTGCATCGAATAGGTGTGTTTGTGTCATTGGATGAACATTTAGGTCATTTTCGTCCTCCCATTGCTTACTCTTGTCCAATTAGGGTTTTTAACCAATCTTGGGCATCCAATAGATGTGTTTGTTTCATTGGATGAACATTTAGGTCATTTTCATCCTCCCTAGGCTTATTCTTGTCCAATTAGGGTTTTTAACCAATCTTGTGCATCCAATAAGTTCATTTGTGTCATTGGGTGAACATTTAGGTCATTTTCGTCCTCCCTAGGCTTATTCTTGTCCAATTAGGGTTTCTAACCAATCTTGTGCATCCAATAGGTCTGTTTAGTCATTTGATGAACATTTAGGTTATTTTCGTCCTCCCTAGGCTTATTCTTGTCCAATTAGGGTTTCTAACCAATCTTGTGCATCCAATAGGTGTGTTTGTGTCATTGGATGAACATTTAGGTCATTTTCTTCCTCCCTAGGCTTATTCTTGTCCAATTAGGGTTTTTAACCAATCTTGTGCATCCAATAGGTGTGTTTGTGTCATTGGATGAACATTTAGGTCATTTTCGTCCCCCCTAGGCTTATTCTTGTCCAATTAGGGTTTTTAACCAATCTTGTGCATCCAATAAGTTCATTTGTGTCATTGGATGAACATTTAGGTTATTTTCGTCCTCCCAAGGCTTATTCTTGTCCAATTAGGGTTTTTAACCAATCTTGTGCATCCAATAAGTTCATTTGTGTCATTGGATTAACATTTAGGTCATTTACGTCCTCCCTAGGCTTATTCTTGTCCAATTAGGGTTTCTAACCAATCTTGTGCATCCAATAGGTATGTTTGTGTCATTGGATGAACATTTAGGTCATTTTCGTCCTCCCTAGGCTTATTCTTGTCCAATTAGGGTTTTTAACCAATCTTGTGCATCCAATAAGTTCATTTATGTCATTGGATTAACATTTAGGTCATTTTCGTCCTCCCTAGTCTTATTCTTGTCCAATTAGGGTTTTAAGCAATCTTGTGCATCCAATAAGTTCATTTGTGTCATTGGATGAAAATTTAGGTCATTTTCATCCTCCCTAGGCTTATTCTTGTCCAATTAGGGTTTCTAACCAATCTTGTGCATCCAATAGGTGTGTTTGTGTCATTGGATGAACATTTAGGTCATTTTCGTCCTCCCTAGTCTTATTCTTGTCCAATTAGGGTTTTAAGCAATCTTGTGCATCCAATAAGTTCATTTGTGTCATTGGATGAATATTTAGGTCATTTTCGTCCTCCCTAGGCTTATTCTTGTCCAATTAGGGTTTCTAACCAATCTTGTTGATCCAATAGGTGTGTTTGTGTCATTGGATGAACATTTAGGTCATTTTCGTCCTCCCTATGCTTATTCTAGTCCAATTAGGGTGTTTAACCAATCTTTTGCATCCAATAGGTGTGTTTGTGTCATTGGATGAACATTTAGGTCATTTTCGTCCTCCCTAGGCTTATTCTTGTCCAATTAGGGTTTTTAACCAATCTTGTGCATCCAATAAGTTCATTTGTGTCATTGGGTGAACATTTAGGTCATTTTCGTCCTCCCTAGGCTTATTCTTGTCCAATTAGGGTTTTTAACCAATCTTGTGCATCCAATAGGTGTGTTTGTGTCATTGGATGAACATTTAGGTCATTTTCGTCCTCCCTAGGCTTATTCTTGTCTAATTAGGGTTTTTAACCAATCTTTTGCATCCAATAAGTTCATTTGTGTCATTGGGTGAACATTTAGGTAATTTTCGTCCTCCCTAGGCTTATTCTTGTCTAATTAGGGTTTCTAACCAATCATGTGCATCCAATAGGTGTGTTTAGTCATTTGATGAACATTTAGGTCATTATCGTCCTCCCTAGGCTTATTCTTGTCCAATTAGGGTTTTTAACCAATCTTGTGCATCCAATATGTTCATTTGGGTCATTGGATGAACATTTAGGTCATTTTCGTCCTCCCAAGGCTTATTCTTGTCCAATTAGGGTTTCTAAACAATCTTGTGCATCCAATAGGTGTGTTTGTGTCATTGGATGAACATTTAGGTCATTTTCGTCCTCCCTAGGCTTATACTTGTCCAATTAGGGTTTTTAACCAATCTTGTGCATCCAATAAGTTCATTTGTGTCATTGGGTGAACATTTAGGTCATTTTCGTCCTCCCTAGGCTTATTCTTGTCCAATTAGGGTTTCTAACCAATCTTGTGCATCCAATAGGTGTGTTTGTGTCATTGGATGAACATTTAGGTCATTTTCGTACTCCCCATGCTTATTCTTGTCCATTTAGGGTTTCTAACCAATCTTGTGCATCCAATAGGTGTGTTTGTGTCATTGGATGAACATTTAGGCCATTTTCGTCCTCCCTATGCTTATTCTTGTCCAATTAGGGTTTTTAACGAATCTTGTGCATCCAATAGGTGTGTTTGTGTCATTGGATGAACATTTAGGTCATTTTCGTCCTCCCTAGGCTTATTCTTGTCCAATTAGGGTTTTTAACCAATCTTGTGCATCCAATAAGTTCATTTGTGTCATTGGGTGAACATTTAGGTCATTTTCGTCCTCCCTAGGCTTATTCTTGTCCAATTAGGGTTTCTAACCAATCTTGTGCATCCAATAGGTGTGTTTAGTCATTTGATGAACATTTAGGTTATTTTCGTCCTCCGTAGGCTTATTCTTGTCCAATTAGGGTTTCTAACCAATCTTGTGCATCCAATAGGTGTGTTTGTGTCATTGGATGAACATTTAGGTCATTTTCGTCCTCCCTAGGCTTATTCTTGTCCAATTAGGGTTTTTAACCAATCTTGTGCATCCAATAAGTTCTATTGTGTCATTGGGTGAACATTTAGGTCATTTTCGTCCTTCCTAGGCTTATTCTTGTCCAATTAGGGTTTCTAACCAATCTTGTGCATCCAATAGTTGTGTTTGTGTCATTGGATGAACATTTAGGTCATTTTCGTCCTCCCTAGGCTTATTCTTGTCCAATTAGGGTTTTTAACCAATCTTGTGCATCCAATAAGTTCATTTGTGTCATTGGATTAACATTTAGGTCATTTTCGTCCTTCCTAGGGTTATTCTTGTCCAATTAGGGTTTCTAACCAATCTTGTGCATCCAATAGGTGTGTTTGTGTCATTGGATGAACATTTAGGTCATTTTCGTCCTCCCTAGTCTTATTCTTGTCCAATTAGGGTTTTAAGCAATCTTGTGCATCCAATAAGTTCATTTGTGTCATTGGATGAATATTTAGGTCATTTTCGACCTTCCTAGGCTTATTCTTGTCCAATTAGGGTTTCTAACCAATCTTGTGCATCCAATAGGTGTGTTTGTGTCTTTGGATGAACATTTAGGTCATTTTCGTCCTCCCTAGGCTTATTCTTGTCCAATTAGGGTTTTTAACCAATCTTGTGCATCCAATAAGTTCATTTGTGTCATTGGATTAACATTTAGGTCATTTTCGTCCTCACTAGGCTTATTCTTGTCCAATTAGGGTTTCTAACCAATCTTGTGCATCCAATAGGTGTGTTTGTGTCATTGGATGAACATTTAGGTCATTTTCGTCCTCCCTAGTCTTATTCTTGTCCAATTAGGGTTTTAAGCAATCTTGTGCATCCAATAAGTTCATTTGTGTCATTGGAAGAACATTTAGGTTATTTTCTTCCTCACTAGGCTTAGTTTTGTGCAATTAGGGTTTTTAACCAATCTTGTGCATCCAATAGGTGTGTTTGTGTCATTGGATGAACATTTAGGTCATTTTCGTCCTCCCTAGGCTTATTCTTGTCCAATTAGGGTTTTTAACCAATCTTGTGCATCCAATAAGTTCATTTGTGTCATTGGGTGAACATTTAGGTCATTTTCGTCCTTCCTATGCTCATTCTTGTGCAATTAGGGTTTCTAACCAATCTTGTGCATCCAATAGGTGTGTTTAGTCATTTGATGAACATTTAGGTTATTTTCGTCCTCCCTAGGCTTATTCTTGTCCAATTAGGGTTTTTAACCAATCTTGTGCATCCAATAAGTTCATTTGTGTCATTGGATTAACATTTAGGTCATTTTCGTCCTTCCTAGGCTTATTCTTGTCCAATTAGGGTTTCTAACCAATCTTGTGCATCCAATAGGTGTGTTTGTGTCATTGGATGAACATTTAGGTCATTTTCGTCCTCCCTAGGCTTATTCTTGTCCAATTAGGGTTTCTAAACAATCTTGTGCATCCAATGGGTGTGTTTGTGTCATTGGATGAACATTTAGGTCACTTTCGTCCTCCCTAAGCTTATTCTTGTCCAATTAGGGTTTTAAGCAATCTTGTGCATCCAATAAGTTCATTTGTGTCATTGGATTAACATTTAGGTCATTTTCGTCCTCCCTAGGCTTATTCTTGTCAAATTAGGGTTTTTAACCAATCATGTGCATCCAATAAGTTCATTTGTGTCATTGGATGAACAATTAGGTCATTTTCGTCTACCCTAGGCTTATTCATGTCCAATTAGGGTTTCTAACCAATCTTGTGAATCCAATAGGTGTGTTTGTGTCATTGGAGGAACACTTAGGTCATTTTCGTCCTCCCTAGTCTTATTCTTGTCCAATTAGGGTTTTAAGCAATCTTGTGCATCCAATAAGTTCATTTGTGTCATTGGATGAATATTTAGGTCATTTTCATCCTCCCTAGGCTTATTCTTGTCCAATTAGGGTTTCTAACCAATCTTGTGCATCCAATAGGTGTGTTTGTGTCATTGGATGAACATTTAGGTCATTTTCGTCCTCCCTAGTCTTATTCTTGTCCAATTAGGGTTTTAAGCAATCTTGTGCATCCAATAAGTTCATTTGTGTCATTGGATGAATAGTTAGGTCATTTTCGTCCTCCCTAGGCTTATTCTTGTCCAATTAGGGTTTTTAACCAATCTTGTGCATCCAATGGGTGTGTTTGTGTCATTGGATGAACATTTAGGTCATTGTCGTCCTCCCTAGGCTTATTGTTGTCAAATTAGGGTTTTTAACCAATCATGGGCATCCAATAAGTTCATTTGTGTCATTGGATGAACACTTAGGTCATTTTCGTTCTCCCTAGGCTTATTCTTGTCCAATTAGGGTTTCTAACCAATCTTGTGCATCCAATAGGTGTGTTTGTGTCATTGGATGAACATTTAGGTCATTTTCGTCCTCCCTAGTCTTATTCTTGTCCAATTAGGGTTTTAAGCAATCTTGTGCATCCAATAAGTTCATTTGTGTCATTGGATGAATATTTAGGTCATTTTCGTCCTCCCTAGGCTTATTCTTGTCCAATTAGGGCTTCTAACCAATCGTGTGCATCCAATAGGTGTGTTTGTGTCATTGGATGAACATTTAGGTCATTTTCGTCCTCCCTAGGCTTATTCTTGTCCAATTAGGGTTTCTAACCAATCTTGTGCATCCAATAGGTGTGTTTGTGTCATTGGATGAACATTTAGTTTATTTTCGTCCTCCCTACACTTATTCTTGTCCAATTAGGGTTTCTAACCAATCTTGTGCATCCAATAGGTGTGTTTGTGTCATTGGATGAACATTTAGGTCATTTTCGTCCTCCCTAGTCTTATTCTTGTCCAATTAGGGTTTTAAGCAATCTTGTGCATCCAATAAGTTCATTTGTGTCATTGGATGAATATTTAGGTCATTTTCGTCCTCCCTAGGCTTATTCTTGTCCAATTAGGGTTTCTAACCAATCTTGTGGATCCAATAGGTGTGTTTGTGTCATTGGATGAATATTTATGTCATTTTCGTCCTCCCTATGCTTATTCTTGTCCAATTAGGGTTTTTAACCAATCTTGTGCATCCAATAGGTGTGTTGGTGTTATTAGATGAACATTTAGGTCTTTTTCGTCCTCCCTAGGCTTATTCTTGTCCAATTAGGCTTTTTAAGCAATCTTGTGCATCCAATAAGTTCATTTGTGTCATAGGGTGAACATTTAGGTCATTTTCGTCCTCCCTAGGTTTATTCTTGTCAATTAGGGTTTCTAACCAATCTTGTGCATCCAATAGGTGTGTTTAGTCATTTGATGAACATTTAGGTTATTTTCGTCCTCCCTAGGCTTATTCTTGTCCAATTAGGATTTTTAACCAATCTTGTGCATCCAATAAGCTCATTTGTGTCATTTGATGAATATTTAGGTCATTTTCGTCCTCCCTAGGCTTATTCTTGTCCAATTAGGGTTTCTAACCAATCTTGTGAATCCAATAGGTGTGTTTGTGTCATTGGATGAACATTTAGGTCATTTTAGTCCTCCCTAGTCTTATTCTTGTCCAATTAGGGTTTTTAACCAATCTTGTGCATCCAATAAGTTCATTTGTGTCATTGGATTAACATTTAGGTCATTTTCGTTCTTTCTAGGCTTATTCTTGTCCAATTAGGGTTTCTAACCAATCTTGTGCATCCAATAGGTGTGTTTGTGTCATTGGATGAACATTTAGGTTATTTTCGTCCTCCCTAGTCTTATTCTTGTCCAATTAGGGTTTTAAGCAATCTTGTGCATCCAATAAGTTCATTTGTGTCATTGGACGAATATTTAGGTCATTTTCATCCTCCCTAGGCTTATTCTTGTCCAATTAGGGTTTCTAACAAATCTTGTGCATCCAATAGATGTGTTTGTGTCATTGGATGAACATTTAGGTCATTTTCGTCCTCCCTAGTCTTATTCTTGTCCAATTAGGGTTTTAAGCAATCTTGTGCATCCAATAAGTTCATTTGTGTCATTGGATGAATATTTAGGTCATTTTCGTCCTCCCTAGGCTTATTCTTGTCCAATTAGGGTTTCTAACCAATCTTGTGCATCCAATAGGTGTGTTTGTGTCATTGGATGAACATTTAGGTCATTTTCGTCCTCCCTTGGCTTATTCTTGTCCAATTAGGGTTTCTAAACAATCTTGTGCATCCAATAGGTGTGTTTGTGTCATTGGATGAACATTTAGGTCTTTTTCGTCCTCCCTAGGCTTATTCTTGTCCAATTAGGGTTTTTAACCAATCTTGTGCATCCAATAAGTTCATTTGTGTCATTGGATTAACATTTAGGTCATTTTCGTCCTCTCAGGCTTATTCTTGTCCAACTAGGGTTTCTAACCAATCTTGTGCATCCAATAGGTGTGTTTGTGTCATTGGATGAACATTAAGGTCATTTTCGTCCTCCCTATGCTTATTCTTGTCCAATTAGGGTGTTTAACCAATCTTGTGCATCCAATAGGTGTGTTTGTGTCATTGGATGAACATTTAGGTCATTTTCGTCCTCCCTAGGCTTATTCTTGTCCAATTAGGGTTTTTAACCAATCTTGTGCATCCAATAAGTTCATTTGTGTCATTGGATTAACATTTAGGTCATTTTCGTCCTCCCTAGGCTTATTCTTGTCCAATTAGGGTTTTTAACCTATCTTGTGCATCCAATAAGTTCATTTGTGTCATTGGACGAACATTTAGGTTATTTTCGTCCTCCCTAGGCTTATTCTTGTCCAATTAGGGTTTTTAACTAATCTTGTGCATCCAATAAGTTCATTTGTGTCATTGGACGAACATTTAGGTCATTTTCGTCCTCCCTAGGCTTATTCTTATCCAATTAGAGTTTCTAACCAATCTTGTGCATCCAATAGGTGTGTTTGTGTCATTGGATGAACATTTAGGTCATTTTCGTCCTCCCTAGGCTTATTCTTGTCAAATTAGGGTTTTAAGCAATCTTGTGCATCCAATTAGTTCATTTGTGTCTTTGGATGAATATTTAGGTCATTTTCATCCTCCATAGGCTTATTCTTGTCCAATTAGGGTTTTTAACCAATCTTGTGCATGCAATAGGTGTGTTTGTGTCATTGGTTGAACATTTAGGTCATTTTCATCCTCCCTAGGCTTATTCTTATCCAATTAGGGTTTCTAACCAATCTTGTGCATCAAATAGGTGTGTTTGTGTCATTGGATGAACGTTTAGGTCATTTTCGTCCTCCCAAGGCTTATTCTTGTCCAATTAGGGTTTTAAGCAATCTTGTGCATCCAATAAGTTCATTTGTGTCATTGGATTAACATTTAGGTCATTTTCGTCCTCCCTAGGCTTATTCTTGTCCAATTAGGGATTTTAACCAATCTTGTGCATCCAATAGGTGTGTTTGTGTCATTGGATGAACATTTAGGTCATTTTCGTCCTCCCTAGTCTTATTCTTGTCCAATTAGGGTTTTAAGCAATCTTGTGCATCCAATAAGTTCATTTGTGTCATTGGATGAATATTTAGGTCATTTTCGTCCTCCCTAGGCTTATTCTTATCCAATTAGGGTTTCTAACCAATCTTGTGTATCCAATAGGTGTGTTGTTGTCATTGGATGAACATTTAGGTCATTTTCGTCTTCCCAATGCATATTCTTGTCCCATTAGGGTTTTTAACCAATCTTGTGCATCCAATAGGTGTGTTTGTGTCATTGGATGAACATTCAGGTCATTTTCGTCCTCCCTAGGCTTATTCTTGTCCAATTAGGGTTTCTAACCAATCTTGTATATCCAATAGGTGTGTTTGTGTCATTGGATGAACATTTAGGTCATTTTCGTCCTCCCAATGCTTATTCTTGCCCAATTAGGGTTTTTAACCAATCTTGTGCATCCAATAGGTGTGTTTGTGTCATTGGATGAACATTTAGGTCATTTTCGTCCTCCCTAGGCTTATTCTTGTCCAATTAGGGTTTTTAACCAATCTTGTGCATCCAATAAGTTCATTTGTGTCATTGGGTGAACATTTAGGTCATTTTCGTCCTCCCTAGGCTTATTCTTGTCCAATTAGGGTTTCTAAACAATCTTATGCATCCAATAGGTATGTTTGTGTCATTGGATGAACATTTAGGTCATTTTCGTCCTCCCTAGGCTTATTCTTGTCCAATTAGGGTTTTTAACCAATCTTGTGCATCCAATAGGTGTGTTTGTGTCATTGGATGAACATTTAGGTCATTTTCGTCCTCCCTAGGCTTATTCTTGTCCAATTAGGGTTTTTAACCAATCTTGTGCATCCAATAAGTTCATTTGTGTCATTGGATAAACATTTAGGTCATTTTCGTCCACCCTAGGCTTATTCTTGTCCCATTAGGGTTTTTAACCAATCTTGTGCATCCAATAAGTTCATTTGTGTCATTGGATGAACATTTAGGTCATTTTCGTCATCGCAAGGCTTATTCTTGTCCAATTAGGGTTTTTAACCAATCTTGTGCATCCAATAGGTGTGTTTGTGTCATTGGATGAACATTTAGGTCATTTTCGTCCTCCCTAGGCTTATTCTTGTCCAATTAGGGTTTTTAACCAATCTTGTGCATCCAATAAGTTCATTTGTGTCATTGGATAAACATTTAGGTCATTTCCGTCCACCCTAGGCTTATTCTTGTCCAATTAGGTTTTTAACCAATCTTGTGCATCCAATAAGTTCATTTGTGTCATTGGATGAACATTTAGGTCATTTTCGTCCTCCCAAGGCTTATTCTTGTCCAATTAGGGTTTTTAACAAATCTTGTGCATCCAATAAGTTCATTTGTGTCATTGGATGAACATTTAGGTCATTTTCGTCCTCCCTAGGCTTATTCTTGTCCAATTAGGGTTTTTAAACAATCTTGTGCATCCAATAAGTTCATTTGTGTCCTTGGGTGAACATTTAGATCATTTTCGTCTTCCCTAGGCTTATTCTTGTCCAATTAGGGTTTCTAACCTATCTTGTGCATCCAATAGGTGTGTTTGTGTCTCATTGGATGAACATTTAGGTCATTTTCGTCCTCCCTAGTCTTATTCTTGTCCAATTAGGGTTTTAAGCAATCTTGTGCATCCAATAAGTTCATTTGTGTCATTGGATTAAGATTTAAGTCATTTTCGTCCTCCCTAGGCTTATTCTTGTTCAATTAGGGTTTCTAACCAATCTTGTGCATCCAATAGGTGTGTTTGTGTCATTGGATGAACATTTAGGTCATTTTCGTCCTCCCTAGTCTTATTCTTGTCCAATTAGGGTTTTAAGCAATCTTGTGCATCCAATAAGTTCATTTGTGTCATTGGATGAACATTTAGGTCGTTTTTCCTCCTCCCTAGGCTTATTCTTGTCCAATTAGGTTTTCAAGCAATCTTGTGCATCCAATAAGTTCATTTGTGTCATTGGATGAACATTTAGGTCATTTTCGTCCTCCCTAGGCTTATTCTTGCCCAATTAGGGTTTATAAGCAATCTTGTGCATCCAATAAGTTCATTTGTGTCATTGGATGAACATTTAGGTCATTTTCGTCCTCCCTAGGCTTATTCTTGTCCAATTAGGGTTTTTAACCAATCTTGTGCATCCAATAAGTTCATTTGTGTGATTGGATGAACATTTAGGTCATTTTTGTCCTCCCTAGGCTTATTCTTGTCCAATTAGGGTTTTTAACCAATCTTGTGCATCCAATAGGTGTGTTTGTGTCATTGGATGAACATTTAGGTCATTTTCGTCCTCTCTAGGCTTATTCTTGTCCAATTAGGGTTTCTAACCAATCTTGTGCATCCAATAGGTGTGTTTGTGTCATTGGATGAACATTTAGGTTATTTTCGTCCTCCCTAGTCTTATTCTTGTCCAATTAGGGTTTTAAGCAATCTTGTGCATCCAATAAGTTCATTTGTGTCATTGGACGAATATTTAGGTCATTTTCATCCTCCCTAGGCTTATTCTTGTCCAATTAGGGTTTCTAACCAATCTTGTGCATCCAATAGGTGTGTTTGTGTCATTGGATGAACATTTAGGTCATTTTCGTCCTCCCTAGGCTTATGCTTGTCCAATTAGGGTTTTTAACCAATCTTGTGCATCCAATAAGTTCATTTGTGTCATTGGATGAACATTGAGGTCATTTTCGTCCTCCCTAGGGTTATTCTTGTCCAATTAGGGTTTCTAACCAATCTTGTGCATCCAATTGGTGTGTTTGTTTCATTGGATGAACATTTAGGTCATTTTCGTCCTCCCTAGTCTTATTCTTGTCCAATTAGGGTTTTAAGCAATCTTGTGCATCCAATAAGTTCATTTGTGTCATTGGATGAATATTTAGGTCATTTTCATCCTCCCTAGGCTTATTCTTGTCCAATTAGGGTTTCTAACCAATCTTGTGCATCCAATAGGTGTGTTTGTGTCATTGGATGAAAATTTAGGTTATTTTCGTCCTCCCTAGTCTTATTCTTGTCCAATTAGGGTTTTAAGCAATCTTGTGCATCCAATAAGTTCATTTGTGTCATTGGATGAATATTTAGGTCATTTTCATCCTCCCTAGGCTTATTCTTGTCCATTTAGGGTTTCTAACCAATCTTGTGCATCCAATAGGTGTGTTTGTGTCATTGGATGAACATTTAGGTCATTTTCGTCCTCCCTAGGCTTATTCTTGTCCAATTAGGGTTTTTAACCAATCTTGTGCCTTAAATAAGTTCATTTGTGTCATTAGATAAACATTTAGGTCATTTTCGTCCTTCCTAGGCTTATTCTTGTCCAATTAGGGTTTTTAACCAATCTTGTGCATCCAATAAGTTCATTTGTGTCATTGGATTAACATTTAGGTCATTTTCGTCCTTCCTAGGCTTATTCTTGTCCAATTAGGGTTTCTAACCAATCTTGTGCATCCAATAGGTGTGTTTGTGTCATTGGATGAACATTTAGGTTATTTTCGTCCTCCCTAGTCTTATTCTTGTCCAATTAGGGTTTTAAGCAATCTTGTGCATCCAATAAGTTCATTTGTGTCATTGGATGAATATTTAGGTCATTTTCATCCTCCCTAGGCTTATTCTTGTCCAATTAGGGTTTCTAACCAATCTTGTGCATCCAATAGGTGTGTTTAGTCATTTGATGAACATTTAGGTTATTTTCATCCTCCCTAGGCTTATTCTTGTCCAATTAGGGTTTTTAACCAATCTTGTGCATCCAATAAGTTCATTTGTGTCATTGGATTAACATTTAGGTCATTTTCGTCCTCCCTAGGCTTATTCTTGTCCAATTAGGGTTTTTAACCAATCTTGTGCATCCAATAAGTTCATTTGTGTCATTGGATTAACATTTAGGTCATTTTCGTCCTCCCTACGCTTATTCTTGTCCAATTAGGGTTTCTAACCAATCTTGTGCATCCAATAGGTGTTTTTGTGTCATTGGATGAACATTTAGGTCATTTTCGTCCTCTTTAGGCTTATTCTTGTCCAATTAGGGTTTTTAACCAATCTTGTGCATCCAATAGGTGTGTTTAGTCATTTGATGAACATTTAGGTTATTTTCATCCTCCCTAGGCTTATTCTTGTCCAATTAGGGTTTTTAACCAATCTTGTGCATCCAATAAGTTCATTTGTGTCATTGGATTAACATTTAGGTCATTTTCGTCCTCCCTAGGCTTATTCTTGTCCAATTAGGGTTTTTAACCAATCTTGTGCATCCAATTGATTTGTTTGTGTCATTGGATGAACATTTAGGTCATTTTCGTCCTCCCTAGTCTTATTCTTGTCCAATTAGGGTTTTAAGCAATCTTGTGCATCCAATAAGTTCAATTGTATCATTGGATGAACATTTAGGTCATTTTCTTCCTCCCTAGGTTTATTCTTGTCCAATTAGGGTTTTTAACCAATCTTGTGCATCCAATATGTTCATTTGTGTCATTGGATGAACATTTGGGTCATTTTCGTCCTCCCTAGGCTTATTCTTGTCCAATTAGGGTTTCTAAACAATCTTGTGCATCCAATAGGTGTGTTTGTGTCATTGGATTAACATTTAGGTCATCTTTGTCCTCCCTAGGCTTATTCTTGTCCAATTAGGGTTTTTAACCAATCTTGTGCATCCAATAAGTTCATTTGTGTCATTGGATTAACATTTAGGTCATTTTCGTCCTCCCTAGGCTTATTCTTGTCCAATTAGGGTTTTTAACCAATCTTGTGCATCCAATAGGTGTGTTTGTGTCATTGGATGAACATTTAGGTCATTTTCGTCCTCCCTAGTCTTATTCTTGTCCAATTAGGTTTTTAAGCATTCTTGTGCAATCAATGTGTGTGTTTGTGTCATTGGATGCACATTTTGGTCAATTTCGTCCTCCCAAGGCTTATTCCTGTCTAATAAGTGTTTTTAACCAATCTTGTGATTCCAATAAGTTCATTTGTGTCATTGGATGAACATTTAGGTCATTTTCGTCCTCCCTAGGCTTATTCTTGTCCAATTAGGGTTTTTAACCAATCTTGTGCATCCAATAAGTTCATTTGTGTCATTGGATAAACATTTAGGTCATTTTCGTCCTCCCTAGGCTTATTCTTGTCCAAGTATGGTTTTTAACCAATCTTGTGCATCCAATAGGTGTGTTTCTGTCATCGGATGAACATTTAGGTTATTTTCGTCCTCCCTAGGCTTATTCTTGTCCAATTAGGGTTTTTAACCAATCTTGTGCATCCAATAAGTTCATTTGTGTCATTGGATGAATATTTAGGTCATTTTCGTCCTCCCTAGGCTTATTCTTGTCCAATTAGGGTTTCTAACCAATCTTGTGCATCCAATAGGTGTGTTTGTGTCATTGGATGAACATTTAGGTCATTTTCGTCCTCCCTAGGCTTATTCTTGTCCAATTAGGGTTTTAAGCAATCTTGTGCATCCAATAAGTTCATTTGTGTCATTGGATGAATATTTAGGTCATTTTCGTCCTCCCTAGGCTTATTCTAGTCCAATTAGGGTTTGTAACCAATCTTGTGAATCCAATAGGTGTGTTTGTGTCATTGGATGAACATTTAGGTCATTTTAGTCCTCCCTAGTCTTATTCTTGTCCAATTAGGGTTTTTAACCAATCTTGTGCATCCAATAAGTTCATTTGTGTCATTGGATGAACATTTAGGTCATTTTCGTCCTCCCTAGGCATATTCTTGTCCAATTAGGGTTTTTAACGAATCTTGTGCATCCAATAGGTGTGTTTGTGTCATTGGTTGAACATTTAGGTTATTTTCGTCCTCCCTAGTCTTATTATTGTCCAATTAGGGTTTTAAGCAATCTTGTGCATCCAATAAGTTCATTTGTGTCATTGGATGATTATTTAGGTCATTTTCATCCTCCCTAGGCTTATTCTTGTCCAATTAGGGTTTCTAACCAATCTTGTGCGTCCAATAGGTGTGTTTGTGTCATTGGATGAACATTTAGGTCATTTTAGTCCTCCCTAGTCTTATTCTAGTCCAATTAGGGTTTTTAACCAATCTTGTGCATCCAATAAGTTCATTTGTGTCATTGGGTGAACATTTAGGTCATTTTCGTCCTTCCTAGGCTTATTCTTGTCCAATTAGGGTTTCTAACCAATCTTGTGCATCCAATAGGTGTGTTTGTGTCATTGGTTGAACATTTAGGTTATTTTCGTCCTCCCTAGTCTTATTATTGTCCAATTAGGGTTTTAAGCAATCTTGTGCATCCAATAAGTTCATTTGTGTCATTGGATGATTATTTAGGTCATTTTCATCCTCCCTAGGCTTATTCTTGTCCAATTAGGGTTTCTAACCAATCTTGTGCATCCAATAGGTGTGTTTGTGTCATTGGATGAACATTTAGGTCATTTTCGTCCTCCCTAGGCTTATTTTTGTCCAATTAGGGTTTTTAACCAATCTTGTGCATCCAATAAGTTCATTTGTGTCATTGGGTGAACATTTAGGTCATTTTCGTCCTTCCTAGGCTTATTCTTGTCCAATTAGGGTTTCTAACCAATCTTGTGCATCCAATAGGTGTGTTTGTGTCATTGGTTGAACATTTAGGTTATTTTCGTCCTCCCTAGTCTTATTATTGTCCAATTAGGGTTTTAAGCAATCTTGTGCATCCAATAAGTTCATTTGTGTCATTGGATGATTATTTAGGTCATTTCATCCTCCCTAGGCTTATTCTTGTCCAATTAGGGTTTCTAACCAATCTTGTGCGTCCAATAGGTGTGTTTGTGTCATTGGGTGAACATTTAGGTCATTTTCGTCCTCCCTAGTCTTATTCTTGTCCAATTAGGGTTTTAAGCAATCTTGTGCATCCAATAAGTTCATTTTTGTCATTGGATGAATATTTAGGTCATTTTCGTCCTCCCTAGGCTTATTCTTGTCTAATTAGGGTTTCTAACCAATCTTGTGCATCCAATAGGTGTGTTTGTGTCATTGGATGAACATTTAGGTCATTTTCGTCCTCCCTATGCTTATACTTCTCCAATTAGGGTTTTTAACCAATCTTGTGCATCCAATAGGTGTGTTGGTGTCATTGGATGAACATTTAGGTCATTTTCGTCCTCCCTAGGCTTATTCTTGTCCAATTAGGGTTTTTAAGCAATCTTGTGCATCCAATAAGTTCATTTGTGTCATTGGGTGAACATTTAGGTCATTTTCGTCCTCCCTAGGCTTATTCTTGTCCAATTAGGGTTTCTAACCAATCTTGTGCATCCAATAGGTGTGTTTAGTCATTTGACGAACATTTAGGTTATTTTCGTCCTCCCTAGGGTTATTCTTGTCCAACAAGGATTTTTAACCAATCTTGTGCATCCAATAAGTTCATTTGTGTCATTGGATGAATATTTAGGTCATTTTCGTCCTCCCTAGGCTTTCTCTTGTCCAATTATGGTTTCTAACCAATCTTGTGAATCCAATAGGTGTGTTTGTGTCATTGGATGAACATTTAGGTCATTTTAGTCCTCCCTAGTCTTATTCTTGTCCAATTAGGGTTTTTAACCAATCTTGTGCATCCAATAAGTTCATTTGTGTCATTGGATGAACATTTAGGTCATTTTCGTCCTCCCTAGGCATATTCTTGTCCAATTAGGGTTTTTAACCAATCTTGTGCATCCAATAGGTTTGTTTGTGTCATTGGATGAACATTTAGGTCATTTTCGTCCTCCCTAGGCTTATTCTTGTCCAATTAGGGTTTTTAACCAATCTTGTGCATCCAATAGGTGTATTTGTGTCATTGGATGAACATTTAGGTCATTTTCGTCCTCCCTAGGCTTATTCTTGTCCATTTAGGGTTTTTAAGCAATCTTGTGCATCAAATAAGTTCATTTGTGTCATTGGATGAACATTTAGGTCATTTTCGTCCTCCCTAGGCTTATTCTTGTCCAATTAATGTTTTTAACCAATCTTGTGCATCCAATAGGTGTGTTTGTGTCATTGGATGAACATTTAGGTCATTTTCGTCCTCCCTAGGCTTATTCTTGTCCAATTAGAATTTTTAACCAATCTTGTGCATCCAATAAGTTCATTTGTGTCATTGGATGAACATTTAGGTCATTTTCGTCCCCCCTAGAATTATTCTTGTCCAATTAGGGTTTCTAACCAATCTTGTGCATCCAATAAGTTCATTTGTGTCATTCGATGAACATTTAGGTCATTTTCGTCCTCCCTAGGCTTATTCTTGTCCAATTCGGGTTTTTAACCAATCTTGTGCATCCAATAGGTGTGTTTGTGTCATTGGATGAACATTTAGGTCATTTTCGTCCTCCCTAGGCTTATTCTTGTCCAATTAGGGTTTCTAACCTATCTTGTGCATCCAATAGGTGTATTTGTGTCATTGGATGAACATTTAGGTCATTTTCATCCTCCCTAGGCTTATTCTTGTCTAATTGGGGTTTTTAAGCAATCTTGTGCATCCAATAAGTTCATTTGTGTCATTGGATGAACATTTAGGTCATTTTCGTCCTCCCTAGGCTTATTCTTGTCCAATTAGGCTTTTTAACCAATCTTGTGCATCCAATAGGTGAGTTTGTGTCATTGGATGAACATTTAGGTCAGTTTCGTCCTCCCTAGGCTTATTCTTGTCTAATTAGGGTTTCTAACCAATCTTGTGCATCCAATACGTGTATTTGAGTCATTGGATGAACATTTAGGTCATTTTCGTCCTCCCTAGTCTTATTCTTGTCCAATTAGGGTTTTTAAGCAATCTTATGCATCCAATAAGTTCATTTGTTTCATTGGATGAACATTTAGGTCATTTTCGTCCTCCCTAGGCTTATTCTTGTTCAATTAGGGTTTCTAACCAATCTTGTGCATCCAATAGGTGTGTTTGTGTCATTGGATGAACATTTAGGTCATTTTCGTCCTCCCTAGTCTTATTCTTGTCCAATTAGGGTTTTAAGCAATCTTGTGCATCCAATAAGTTCATTTGTGTCATTGAATGAACATTTAGGTTATTTTCGTCCTCACTAGGCTTAGTTTTGTGCAATTAGGGTTTTTAACCAATCTTGTGCATCCAATAGGTGTGTTTGTGTCATTAGATGAACATTGAGGTCATTTTCATCCTCCCTAGGCTTATTGTTGTCCAATTAGGGTTTTTAACCAATCTTGTGCATCCAATAGGTGTGTTTGTGTCTTTGGATGAACATTTAGGTCATTTTCGTCCTCCCTAGGCTTATTCTTGTCCAATTGGGATTTTTAAGCAATCTTGTGCATCCAATAAGTTCATTTGTGTCATTGGATGAACATTTAGGTCATTTTCGTCCTCCCTAGTCTTATTCTTGTCCAATTAGGGTTTTTAACCAATCTTGTGCATCCAATAGGTGTATTTGTGTCATTGGATGAACATTTAGGTCATTTTCGTCCTCCCTAGGCTTAGTCTTGTCCAATTAGGGTTTTTAACCAATCTTGTGCATCCAATAAGTTCATTTGTGTCATTGGATGAACATTTAGGTCATTTTCGTCCTCCCTAGGCATATTCTTGTCCAATTAGGGTTTTTAACCAATCTTGTGCATCCAATAGGTGTGTTTGTGTCATTGGATGTACATTTAGGTCATTTTCATCCTCCCTAGGCTTATTCTTGTCCAATTAGGATTTTTAACCAATCTTGTGCATCCAATAAGTTCATTTGTGTCATTGGATGAATATTTAGGTCATTTTCGTCCTCCCTAGGCTTATTCTTGTCCAATTAGGGTTTCTAACCAATCTTGTGAATCCAATAGGTGTGTTTGTGTCATTGGATGAACATTTAGGTCATTTTAGTCCTCCCTAGTCTTATTCTAGTCCAATTAGGGTTTTTAACCAATCTTGTGCATCCAATAAGTTCATTTGTGTCATTGGATGAACATTTAGGTCATTTTCGTCCTCCCTAGGCATATTCTTGTCCAATTAGGGTTTTTAACCAATCTTGTGCATCCAATAGGTGTGTTTGTGTCATTGGATGTACATTTAGGTCGTTTTCATCCTCCCTAGGCTTATTCTTGTCCAATTAGGGTTTTTAACCAATCTTGTGCATCCAATAAGTTCATTTGTGTCATTGGATGAACATTTAGGTCATTTTCGTCCTCCCTATGCTTATTCTTATCCAATTAGGGTTTTTAACCAATCTTGTGCATCCAATAGGTGTGTTTGTGTCATTGGATGAACATTTAGGTCATTTTCGTCCTCCCTAGGCTTATTCTTGTCCAATTAGGGTTTTTAACCAATCTTGTGCATCCAATAAGTTCATTTGTGTCATTGGATGAACATTTAGCTCATTTTCGTCCTCCCAAGGCTTATTCTTGTCCAATTAGGGTTTCTAACCAATCTTGTGCATCCAATAGGTGTGTTTGTGTCATTGGATGAACATTTAGGTCATTTTCGTCCTCCCTAGTCTTATTCTTGTCCAATTAGGGTTTTAAGCAATCTTGTGCATCCAATAAGTTCATTTGTGTCATTGGATGAATATTTAGGTCGTTTTCGTCCTCCCTAGGCTTATTCTTGTCCAATTAGGGTTTCTAACCAATCTTGTGCATCCAATAGGTGTGTTTGTGTCATTGGATGAACATTTAGGTCATTTTCGTCCTCCCTATGCTTATTCTTGTCCAATTAAGGTTTTTAACCAATCTTGTGCATCCAATAGGTGTGTTTGTGTCATTGGTTGAACATTTAGGTCATTTTCGTCCTCCCTAGGCTTATTCTTGTCCAATTAGGGTTTTTAACCAATCTTGTGCATCCAATAAGTTCATTTGTGTCATTGGGTGAACATTTAGGTCATTATCGTCCTCCCAAGGCTTATTCTTGTCCAATTAGGGTTTCTAACCAATCTTGTGCATCCAATAGGTTTGTTTGTGTCATTGGATGAACATTTAGGTCATTTTCGTCCTCCCTATGCTTATTCTTGTCCAATTAGGGTTTCTAACCAATCTTGTGCATCCAATAGGTGTGTTTGTGTCATTGGATGAACATTTAGGTCATTTTCGTCATCCCTAGGCTTATTCTTGTCCAATTAGGGTTTTTAACCAATCTTGTGCATCCAATAAGTTCATTTGTGTCATTGGGTGAACATTTTGGTCATTTTCGTCCTTCCTAGGCTTATTCTTGTCCAATTAGGGTTTCTAACCAATCTTGTGCATCCAATAGGTGTGTTTAGTCATTTGATGAACATTTAGGTTATTTTCGTCCTCCCTAGACTTATTCTTGTCCAATTAGGGTTTTTAACCAATCTTGTGCATCCAATAAGTTCATTTGTGTCATTGGATTAACATTTAGGTCATTTTCGTCCTCCCTAGGCTTATTCTTGTCCAATTAGGGTTTCTAACCAATCTTGTGCATCCAATAGGTGTGTTTGTGTCATTGGATGAACATTTAGGTCATTTTCGTCCTCCCTAGGCTTATTCTTGTCCAATTAGGGTTTTTAACCAATCTTTTGCATCCAATAAGTTCATTTGTGTCATTGGATGAACATTTAGGTCATTTTCGTCCTCCAAGGCTTATTCTTGTCCAATTAGGGTTTTTAACCAATCTTGTGCATTCAATAAGTTCATTTGTGTCATTGGGTGAACATTTAGGTCATTTTCGTCCTCCCTAGGCTTATTCTTGTCCAATTAGGGTTTCTAACCAATCTTGTGCATCCAATAGGTGTGTTTAGTCATTTGATGAACATTTAGGTTATTTTTGTCCTCCCTAGGCTTATTCTTGTCCAATTAGTGTTTTTAACCAATCTTGTGCATCCAATAAGTTCATTTGTGTCATTGGATTAACATTTAGGTCATTTTCGTCCTTCCTAGGCTTATTCTTGTCCAATTAGGGTTTCTAACCAATCTTGTGCATCCAATAGGTGTGTTTGTGTCATTGGATGAAAATTTAGGTCATTTTCGTCCTCCCTAGGCTTATTCTTGTCCAATTAGGGTTTTTAACCAATCTTGTGCATCCAATAAGTTCATTTGTGTCATTGGATTAACATTTAGGTCATTTTCGTCCTTCCTAGGCTTATTCTTGTCCAATTAGGGTTTCTAACCAATCTTGTGCATCCAATAGGTGTGTTTGTGTCATTGTATGAACATTTAGGTCATTTTCGTCCTCCCTAGGCTTATTCTTGTCCAATTAGGGTTTTTAACCAATCTTGTGCATCCAATAAGTTCATTTGTGTCATTGGATTAACATTTAGGTCATTTTCGTCCTTCCTAGGCTTAGTCTTGTCCAATTAGGGTTTCTAACCAATCTTGTGCATCCAATAGGTGTGTTTGTGTCATTGGATGAACATTTAGGTCATTTTCGTCCTCCCTAGTCTTATTCTTGTCCAATTAGGGTTTTAAGCAATCTTGTGCATCCAATTGGTGTGTTTATGTCATTGGATGAACATTTAGGTCATTTTCGTCCTCCCTAGTCTTATTCTTGTCCAATTAGGGTTTTAAGCAATCTTGTGCATCCAATAAGTTCATTTGTGTCATTGGATGAATATTTAGGTCATTTTCGTCCTCCCTAGGCTTATTCTTGTCCAATTAGGGTTTCTAACCAATCTTGTGCATCCAATAGGTGTGTTTGTGTCATTGGATGAACATTTAGGTCATTTTCGTCCTCATTAGGCTTATTCTTGTCCAATTAGGGTTTTTAACCAATCTTGTGCATCCAATAAGTTCATTTGTGTCATTGGATGAACATTTAGGTCATTTTCGTCCTCCCAAGGCTTATTCTTGTCCAATTAGGGTTTCTAACAAATCTTGTGCATCCAATAGGTGTGTTTGTTTCATTGGATGAACATTTAGGTCATTTTCATCCTCCCTAGGCTTATTCTTGTCCAATTAGGGTTTTTAACCAATCTTGTGCATCCAATAAGTTCATTTGTGTCATTGGATTAACATTTAGGTCATTTTCGTCCTTCCTAGGCTTATTCTTGTCCAATTAGGGTTTCTAACCAATCTTGTGCATCCAATAGGTGTGTTTGTGTCATTGGATGAACATTTAGGTCATTTTCGTCCTCCCTAGTCTTATTCTTGTCCAATTAGGGTTTTAAGCAATCTTGTGCATCCAATAAGTTCATTTGTGTCATTGGATGAATATTTAGGTCATTTTCGTCCTCCCTAGGCTTATTCTTGTCCAATTAGGGTTTCTAACCAATCTTGTGCATCCAATAGGTGTGTTTGTGTCATTGGATGAACATTTAGGTCATTTTCGTGCTCCCTATGCTTATTCTTGTCCAATTAGGGTTTTTAACCAATCTTGTGCATCCAATAGGTGTGTTTGTGTCATTGGATGAACATTTAGGTCATTTTCGTCCTCCCTAGGCTTATTCTTGTCCAATTAGGGTTTTTAACCAATCTTGTGCATCCAATAAGTTCATTTGTGTCATTGGATTAACATTTAGGTCATTTTCGTCCTTCCTAGGCTTATTCTTGTCCAATTAGGGTTTCTAACCAATCTTGTGCATCCAATAGGTGTGTTTGTGTCATTGGATGAACATTTAGGTCATTTTCGTCCTCCCTAGGCTTATTCTTGTCCAATTGGGGTTTTTAACTAATCTTGTGCATCCAATAAGTTCATTTGTGTCATTGGATTAACATTTAGGTCATTTTCGTCCTTCCTAGGCTTATTCTTGTCCAATTAGTGTTTCTAACCAATCTTGTGCATCCAATAGGTGTGTTTGTGTCATTGGATGAACATTTAGGTCATTTTCGTCCTCCCTAGGCTTATTCTTGTCCAATTAGGGTTTTTAACCAATCTTGTGCATCCAATAAGTTCATTTGTGTCATTGGATTAACATTTAGGTCATTTTCGTCCTTCCTAGGCTTATTCTTGTCCAATTAGGGTTTCTAACCAATCTTGTGCATCCAATAGGTGTGTTTGTGTCATTGGATGAACATTTAGGTCATTTTCGTCCTCCCTAGTCTTATTCTTGTCCAATTAGGGTTTTTAACCAATCTTGTGCATCTAATAAGTTCATTTGTGTCATTGGATGAACATTTAGGTCATTTTCGTCCTCCCTAGGCTTATTCTTGTCCAATTAGGGTTTTTAACCAATCTTGTGCATCCAATAGGTGTGTTTGTGTCATTGGATGAACATTTAGGTCATTTTCGTCCTCCCTAGGCTTATTCTTGACCAATTAGGGTTTTTAACAAATCTTGTGCATCCAATAGGTGTATTTGTCTCATTGGATGAACATTTAGGTCATTTTCGTCTTCCCTAGGCTTATTCTTGTCCAATTAGGGTTTTTAAGCAATCTTGTGCATCCAATAAGTTCATTTGTGTCATTGGTTGAACATTTTGGTCATTTTCGTCCTCCCTAGGCTTATTCTTGTCCAATTAGGGTTTTTAACCAATCTTGTGCATCCAATAAGTTCATTTGTGTCATTGGATGAACATTTAGGTCATTTTCGTCCTCCCTAAGCTTATTCTTGTCCAATTAGGGTTTGTAAACAATCTTGTGCATTCAATAGGTGTGTTTGTGTCATTGGATGAACATTTAGATCATTTTCGTCCTCCCTAGGCTTATTCTTGTCCAATTAGGGTTTCTAACCAATCTTGTGCATCCAATAGGTGTGTTTGTGTCATTGGATGAACATTTAGGTCATTTTCGTCCTCCCTAGGCTTATTCTTGTCCAATTAGGGTTTTTAACCAATCTTGTGCATCCAATAAGTTCATTTGTGTCATTGGATTAACATTTAGGTCATTTTTGTCCTCCCTAGGCTTATTCTTGTCCAATTAGGGTTTCTAACCAATCTTGTGCATCCAATAGGTGTGTTTAGTCATTTGATGAACATTTAGGTCATTTTCGTCGTCCCTAGGCTTATTCTTGTCCAATTAGGGTTTTTAACCAATCTTGTGCATCCAATAAGTTCATTTGTGTCATTGGATGAACATTTAGGTCATTTTCGTCCTCCCTAGGCTTATTCTTGTCCAATTAGCATTTTTAACCAATCTTGTGCATCCAATAGGTGTGTTTGTGTCATTGGATGAACATTTAGGTCAGTTTCGTCCTCCCTAGGCTTATTCTTGTCCAATTAGGGTTTCTAACGAATCTTGTGCATCCAATAGGTGTATTTCTGTCATTGGATGAACATTTAGGTCATTTTCGTCCTCCCTAGGCTTATTCTTGTCCAATTAGGGTTTCTAACCAATCTTGTGCATCCAATAGGTGTGTTTGTGTCATTGGATGAACATTTAGGTCATTTTAGTCCTCCCTAGTCTTATTCTTGTCCAATTAGGGTTTTTAACCAATCTTGTGCATCCAATAAGTTCATGTGTGTCATTGGATGAACATTTAGGTCATTTTCGTCCTCCCTAGGCTTATTCTTGTCCAATTAGGGTTTTTAACCAATCTTGTGCATCCAATAGGTGTGTTTGTGTCATTGGATGTACATTTAGGTCATTTTCATCCTCCCTAGGCTTATTCTTGTCCAATTAGGGTTTTTAACCAATCTTGAGCATCCAATAAGTTCATTTGTGTCATTGGGTGAACATTTAGGTCATTTTCGTCCTCCCTAGGCTTATTCTTGTCCAATTAGGGTTTCTAACCAATCTTGTGCATCCAATAGGTGTGTTTGTGTCATTGGATGAACATTTAGGTCATTTTCGTCCTCCCTATGCTTATTCTTGTCCAATTAGGGTTTTTAACCAATCTTGGGCATCCAATAGGTGTGTTTGTGTCATTGGATGAACATTTAGGTCACTTTCGTCCTCCCTTGGCTTATTCTTGTCCAATTAGGGTTTTTAACCAATCTTGTGCATCCAATAAGTTCATTTGTGTCATTGGGTGAACATTTAGGTCATTTTCATCCTCCCTAGGCTTATTCTTGTCCAATTAGGGTTTCTAACCAATCTTGTGCATCCAATAAGTTCATTTGTGTCATTGGGTGAACATTTAGGTCATTTTCGTCCTCCCTAGGCTTATTCTTGTCCAATTAGGGTTTCTAACCCATCTTGTGCATCCAATAGGTGTGTTTTGTCATTTGATGAACATTTAGGTTATTTTCGTCCTCCCTAGGCTTATTCTTGTCCAATTAGGGTTTTTAACCAATCTTGTGCATCCAATAAGTTCATTTGTGTCATTGGATTAACATTTAGGTCATTTTGGTCCTCCCTAGGCTTATTCTTGTCCAATTAGGGTTTCTAAACAATCTTGTGCATCCAATAGGTGTGTTTGTGTCATTGGATGAACATTTAGGTCATTTTCGTCCTCCCTAGGCTTATTCTTGTCCAATTAGGGTTTTTAACCAATCTTTTGCATCCAATAAGTTCATTTGTGTCATTGGATGAATAGTTAGGTCATTTTCGTCCTCCCTAGGCTTATTCTTGTCCAATTAGGGTTTCTAACCATTCTTGTGCATCCAATAGGTGTGTTTGTGTCATTGGATGTCATTTTCGTGCTTCCTAGGCTTATTCTTGTCCAATTAGGGTTTCTAACCAATCTTGTGCATCCAATAGGTGTGTTTGTGTCATTGGATGAACATTTAGGTTATTTTCGTCCTCCCTAGTCTTATTCTTGTCCAATTAGGGTTTTAAGCAATCTTGTGCATCCAATAAGTTCATTTGTGTCATTGGATGAATATTTAGGTCATTTTCATCCTCCCTAGGCTTATTCTTGTCCAATTAGGGTTTCTAACCAATCTTGTGCATCCAATAGGTGTGTTTGTGTCATTGGATGAACATTTAGGTCATTTTCGTCCTCCCTAGTCTTATTCTGGTCCAATTAAGGTTTTAAGCAATCTTGTGCATCCAATAAGTTCTTTTGTGTCATTGGATGAATATTTAGGTCATTTTCGTTCTCCCTAGGCTTATTCTTGTCCAATTAGGGTTTCTAACCAATCTTGTGCATCGAATAGGTGTGTTTGTGTCATTGGATGAATATTTAGGTCATTTTCGTCCACCCTATGCTTATTCTTGTCCAATTAGGGTTTTTAACCAATCTTGTGCATCCAATAGGTGTGTTGGTGTCATTGGATGAACATTTAGGTCATTTTCGTCCTCCCTAGGCTTATTCTTGTCTAATTATGGTTTTTAAGCAATCTTGTGCATCCAATATGTTCATTTGTGTCATTGGGTAAACATTTAGGTCATTTTCATCCTCCCTAGGCTTATTCTTGTCCAATTAGGGTTTCTAAACAATCTTGTGAATCCAATAGGTGTGTTTGTGTCATTGGATGAACATTTAGGTCATTTTCGTCCCCCCTAGGCTTATTCTTGTCCAATTAGGGTTTTTAACCAATCTTGTGCATCCAATAAGTTCATTTGTGTCATTGGATGAACATTTAGGTCATTTTCGTCCTCCCAAGGCTTATTCTTGTCCAATTAGGGTTTCTAACCAATTTTGTGCATCCAATAGGTGTGTTTGTGTCATTAGATGAACATTTAGGTCATTTTCGTCCTCCCTAGGCTTATTCTTGTCCAATTAGGGTTTTTAAGCAATCTTGTGCATCCAATAAGTTCATTTGTGTCATTGGGTGAACATTTAGGTCATTTTCGTCCTCCCTCGGCTTATTCTTGTCCAATTAGGGTTTCTAACCAATCTTGTGCATCCAATAGGTGTGTTTAGTCATTTGATGAACATTTAGGTGATTTTCGTCCTCCCTAGGCTTATTCTTGTCCAATTAGGATTTTTAACCAATCTTGTGCATCCAATAAGTTCATTTGTGTCATTGGATGAACATTTAGGTCATTTTCGTCCTCCCTAGGCTTATTCTTGTCCAATTAGGGTTTCTAACCAATCTTGTGAATCCAATAGGTGTGTTTGTGTCATTGGATGAACATTTAGGTCATTTTCGTCCTCCCTAGGCTTATTTTTGTCCAATTAGGGTTTTTAACCAATCTTGTGCATCCAATAAGTTCATTTGTGTCATTGAATAAACATTTAGGTCATTTTCGTCAACCCTAGGCTTATTCTTGTCCAATTAGGGTTTTTAACCAATCTTGTGCATCCAATAGGTGTCTTTTTGTGTCATTGGATGAACATTTAGGTCATTTTCGTCCTCCCTAGGCTTATTCTTGTCCAATTAGGGTTTTTAACCAATCTTGTGCATCCAATAGGTGTGTTTGTGTCATTGGATGAACATTTAGGTCATTTTCGTCCTCCCTAGGCTTATTCTTGTCCAATTAGGGTTTTTAACCAATCTTGTGCATCCAATAAGTTCATTTGTGTCATTGGATTAACATTTAGGTCATTTTCGTCCTTCCTAAGCTTATTCTTGTCCAATTAGGGTTTTTAACCAATCTTGTGCATCCAATAAGTTCATTGGTGTCATTGGATTAACATTTAGGTCATTTTTGTCCTCCCTAGTCTTATTCTTGTCCAACTAGGGTTTTAAGCAATCTTGTTCATCAAATAAGTTCATTCGTGTCATTGGATGAACATTTAGGTCATTTTCGTCCTCCCTAGGCTTATTCTTGTCCAATTAGGGTTTTTAACCAATCTTGTGCATCCAATAGGTGTGTTTGTGTCATTGGATGAACATTTAGGTCATTTTCGTCCTCCCTATGCTTATTCTTGTCCAATAAGGGTTTTAAGCAATCTTGTGCATCAAATAAGTTCATTTGTGTCATTGGATTAACATTTAGGTCATTTTCGTCCTACCTAGACTTATTCTTGTCCAATTAGGGTTTTTAACCAATCATGTGCATCCAATAAGTTCATTTGTGTCATTGGATGAACATTTAGGTCATTTTCGTCCACCCTATGCTTATTCTTGTCCAATTAGGGTTTTTAACCATTCTTATGCATCCAATAAGTTCATTTGTGTCATTGGATGAACATTTAGGTCATTTTCGTCCTCCCTAGGCTTATTCTTGTCCAAGTAGGGTTTCTAACCAATCTTGTGCATCCAATAGGTGTGTTTAGTCATTTGATGAACATTTAGGTTATTTTCGTCCTCCCTAGGCTTATTCTTGTCCAATTAGGGTTTTTAACCAATCTTGTGCATCCAATAAGTTCATTTGTGTCATTGGATTAACATTTAGGTCATTTTCGTCCTCCCTAGGCTTATTCTTGTCCAATTAGGGTTTCTAACCAATCTTGTGCATCCAATAGGTGTGTTTGTGTCATTGGATGAAAATTTAGGTTATTTTCGTCCTCCCTAGTCTTATTCTTGTCCAATTAGGGTTTTAAGCAATCTTGTGCATCCAATAAGTTCATTTGTGTCATTGGATGAATATTTAGGTCATTTTCATCCTCCCTAGGCTTATTCTTGTCCATTTAGGGTTTCTAACCAATCTTGTGCATCCAATAGGTGTGTTTGTGTCATTGGATGAACATTTAGGTCATTTTCGTCCTCCCTAGGCTTATTCTTGTCCAATTAGGGTTTTTAACCAATCTTGTGCCTTAAATAAGTTCATTTGTGTCATTAGATAAACATTTAGGTCATTTTCGTCCTTCCTAGGCTTATTCTTGTCCAATTAGGGTTTTTAACCAATCTTGTGCATCCAATAAGTTCATTTGTGTCATTGGATTAACATTTAGGTCATTTTCGTCCTTCCTAGGCTTATTCTTGTCCAATTAGGGTTTCTAACCAATCTTGTGCATCCAATAGGTGTGTTTGTGTCATTGGATGAACATTTAGGTTATTTTCGTCCTCCCTAGTCTTATTCTTGTCCAATTAGGGTTTTAAGCAATCTTGTGCATCCAATAAGTTCATTTGTGTCATTGGATGAATATTTAGGTCATTTTCATCCTCCCTAGGCATATTCTTGTCCAATTATGGTTTCTAACCAATCTTGTGCATCCAATAGGTGTGTTTGTGTCATTGGATGAACATTTAGGTCATTTTCGTCCTCCCTAGTCTTATTCTTGTCCAATTAGGGTTTTAAGCAATCTTGTGCATCCAATAAGTTCATTTGTGTCATTGGATGAATATTTAGGTCATTTTCATCCTCCCAAGGCATATTCTTGTCCAATTAGGGTTTCTAACCAATCTTGTGCATCCAATAGGTGTGTTTGTGTCATTGGATGAACATTTAGGTCATTTTCGTCCTCCCTAGGCTTATTCTTGTCCAATTAGGGTTTTTAACCAATCTTGTGCATCCAATAAGTTCATTTGTGTCATTGGATTAACATTTAGGTCATTTTCGTCCTCCCTAGGCTTATTCTTGTCCAATTATGGTTTCTAACCAATCTTGGGCATCCAATAGGTGTGTTTGTGTCATTGGATTAACATTTAGGTCATCTTCGTCCTCCCTAGGCTTATTCTTGTCGAATTAGGGTTTTTAACCAATCTTGTGCATCCAATAAGTTCAATTGTGTCATTGGATGAACATTTAGGTCATTTTCGTCCTCCCTAGGCTTATTCTTGTCCAATTAGGGTTTTTAACCAATCTTGTGCATCCAATAAGTTCAATTGTGTCATTGGATGAACATTTAGGTCATTTTCGTCCTCCCTAGGCTTATTCTTGTCCAATTAGGGTTTTTAACCAATCTTGTGCATCGAATAAGTTCATTTGTGTCATTGGGTGAACATTTAGGTCATTTTCGTCCTCCCTATGCTTATTCTTATCCAATTAGGGTTTTTAACCAATCTTGTGCATCCAATAGGTGTGTTGGTGTCATTGGATGAACATTTAGGTAATTTTCGTCCTCCCTAGGCTTATTCTTGTCCAATTAGGGTTTTTAACCAATCTTGTGCATCCAATAAGTTCATTTGTGTCATTGGATTAACATTTAGGTCATTTTCCTCCTCCCTAGGCTTATTCTTGTCCAATTATGGTTTCTAACCAATCTTGGGCATCCAATAGGTGTGTTTGTGTTATTGGATTAACATTTAGGTCATTTTCGTCCTCCCTAGGCTTATTCTTGTCCAATTAGGGTTTTTAACCAATCTTGTGCATCCAATAAGTTCAATTGTGTCATTGGATGAACATTTAGGTCATTTTCGTCCTCCCTAGGCTTATTCTTGTCCAATTAGGGTTTTTAACCAATCTTGTGCATCCAATAAGTTCATTTGTGTCATTGGATTAACATTTAGGTCATTTTCGTCCTCCCTAGGTTTATTCTTGTCCAATTAGGGTTTCTAACCAGTCTTGTGCATCCAATAGGTGTGTTTGTGTCATTGGATGAACATTTAGGTCATTTTCGTCCTCCCTAGGCTTATTCTTGTCCAATTAGGGTTTTTAACCAATCTTGTGCATCCAATAAGTTCAATTGTGTCATTGGATGAACATTTAGGTCATTTTCGTCCTCCCTAGGCTTATTCTTGTCCAATTAGGGTTTTTAACCAATCTTGTGCATCCAATAAGTTCACTTGTGTCATTGGATTAACATTTATGTCATTTTCGTCCTCCCTAGGCTTATTCTTGTCCAATTAGGGTTTCTAACCAATCTTGTGCATCCAATAGGTGTGTTTGTGTCATTGGATGAACATTTAGGTCATTTTCGTCCTCCCTATGCTTATTCTTCTCCAATTAGGGTTTTTAACCAATCTTGTGCATCCAATAGGTGTGTTGGTGTCATTGGATGAACATTTAGGTCATTTTCGTCCTCCCTAGGCTTATTCTTGTCCAATTAGGGTTTTTAAGCAATCTTGTGCATCCAATAAGTTCATTTGTGTCATTGGGTGAACATTTAGGTCATTTTCGTCCTCCCTAGGCTTATTCTTGTCCAATTAGGGTTTCTTACCAATCTTGTGCATCCAATAGGTGTGTTTGTGTCATTGGATGAACATTTAGGTCATTTTCGTCCTCCCTAGGCTTATTCTTGTCCAATTAGGGTTTTTAACCAATCTTGTGCATCCAATAGGTGTGTTTGTGGCATTGGATGAACATTTAGGTCATTTTCGTCCTCCCTAGGCTTATTCTTGTCCAATTAGGGTTTTTAACCAATCTTGTGCATCCAATAAGTTCATTTGTGTCATTGGATTAACATTTAGGTCATTTTCGTCCTTCCTAGGCTTATTCTTGTTCAATTAGGGTTTTTAACCAATCTTGTGCATCCAATAAGTTCATTTGTGCAATTGGATTAACATTTAGATCATTTTCGTCCTTCCTAGGCTTATTCTTGTCCAATTAGGGTTTCTAACCAATCTTGTGCATCCAATAGGTGTGTTTAGTCATTTGATGAACATTTAGGTTATTTCGTCCTCCCTAGGCTTATTCTTGTCCAATTAGGGTCTTTAACCAATCTTGTGCATCCAATAAGTTCATTTGTTTCATTGGATTAACATTTAGGTCATTTTCGTCCTCCCTAGGCTTATCCTTGTCCAATTAGGGTTTCTAACCAATCTTGTGCATCCAATAGGTGTGTTTGTGTCATTGGATGAACATTTAGGTCATTTTCATCCTCCCTAGGCTTATTCTTGTCCAATTAGGGTTTTTAACCAATCTTGTGCATCCAATAAGTTTATTTGTGTCATTGGGTGAACATTTAGGTCATTTTCGTCCTCCCTAGGCTTATTCTTGTCCAATTAGGGTTTCTAACCAATCGTGTGCATCCAATAGGTGTGTTTGTGTCATTGGATAAACATATAGGTTATTTTCGTCCTCCCTAGTCTTATTCTTGTCCAATTAGGGTTTTAAGCAATCTTGTGCATCCAATAAGTTCATTTGTGTCATTGGATGAATATTTAGGTCATTTTCATCCTCCCTAGGCTTATTCTTGTCCAATTAGGGTTTCTAACCAATCTTGTGCATCCAATAGGTGTGTTTGTGTCATTGGATGAACATTTAGGTCATTTTCGTCCTCCCTAGTCTTATTCTGGTCCAATTAGGGTTTTAAGCAATCTTGTGCATCCAATAAGTTCTTTTGTGTCATTGGATGAATATTTAGGTCATTTTCGTTCTCCCTAGGCTTATTCTTGTCCAATTAGGGTTTCTAACCAATCTTGTGCATCGAATAGGTGTGTTTGTGTCATTGGATGAACATTTAGGTCATTTTCGTCCTCCCTAGGCTTATTCTTGTCCAATTAGGGTTTTTAACCAATCTTGTGCATCCAATAAGTTCATTTGTGTCATTGGATTAACATTTAGGTCATTTTCGTCCTTCCTAGGCTTATTCTTGTCCAATTAGGGTTTCTAACCAATCTTTTGCATCCAATAGGTGTGTTTGTGTCATTGGATGAACATTTAGGTCATTTTCGTCCTCCCTAGGCTTATTCTTGTCCAATTAGGGTTTTTAACCAATCTTGTGCATCCAATAAGTTCATTTGTGTCATTGGATTAACATTTAGGTCATTTTCGTCCTTTCTAGGCTTATTCATGTCCAATTAGGGTTTCTAACCAATCTTGTGCATCCAATAGGTGTGTTTGTGTCAATGGATGAACATTTAGGTTATTTTCGTCCTCCCTAGTCTTATTCTTGTCCAATTAGGGTTTTAAGCAATCTTGTGCATCCAATAAGTTCATTTGTGTCATTGGATGAATATTTAGGTCATTTTCATCCTCCCTAGGGTTATTCTTCTCCAATTAGGGTTTCTAACCAATCTTGTGAATCCAATAGGTGTGTTTGTGTCATTGGATGAACATTTAGGTCATTTTCGTCCTCCCTAGGCTTATTCTTGTCCAATTAGGGTTTTTAACCAATCTTGTGCATCCAATAGGTGTGTTTGTGTCATTGGATGAACATTTAGTTCATTTTCGTCCTCCCTAGGCTTATTCTTGTCCAATTAGGGTTTTTAACCATTCTTGTGCATCCAATAAGTTCATTTGTGTCATTGGGTGAACATTTAGGTCATTTTCGTCCTCCCTAGGCTTATTCTTGTCCAATTAGGGTTTCTAACCAATCTTGTGAATCCAATAGGTGTGTTTGTGTCATTGGATGAACATTTAGGTCATTTTAGTCCTCCCTAGTCTTATTCTTGTCCAATTAGGGTTTTTAACCAATCTTGTGCATCCAATAAGTTCATGTGTGTCATTGGATGAACATTTAGGTCATTTTCGTCCTCCCTAGGCTTATTCTTGTCCAATTAGGGTTTTTAACCAATCTTGTGCATCCAATAGGTGTGTTTGTGTCATTGGATGTACATTTAGGTCATTTTCATCCTCCCTAGGCTTATTCTTGTCCAATTAGGGTTTTTAACCAATCTTGAGCATCCAATAAGTTCATTTGTGTCATTGGGTGAACATTTAGGTCATTTTCGTCCTCCCTAGGCTTATTCTTGTCCAATTAGGGTTTCTAACCAATCTTGTGCATCCAATAGGTGTGTTTGTGTCATTGGATGAACATTTAGGTCATTTTCTTCCTCCCTATGCTTATTCTTATCCAATTAGGGTTTTTAACCAATCTTGGGCATCCAATAGGTGTGTTTGTGTCATTGGATGAACATTGAGGTCACTTTCGTCCTCCATAGGCTTATTCTTGTCTAATTAGGGTTTTTAACCAATCTTGTGCATCCAATAAGTTCATTTGTGTCATTGGGTGAACATTTAGGTCATCTTCGTCCTCCCTAGGCTTATTCTTGTCCAATTAGGGTTTCTAACCAATCTTGTGCATCCAATAGGTGTGTTTGTGTCATTGGATGAACATTTAGGTCATTTTCGTCCTCCCTAGGCTTATTCTTGTCCAATTAGGGTTTTTAACCAATCTTGTGCATCCAATAAGTTCATTTGTGTCATTGGATTAACATTTAGGTCATTTTCGTCCTCCCTAGGCTTATTCTTGTCCAATTATGGTTTCTAACCAATCTTGTGCATCCAATAGGTGTGTTTGTGTCATTGGATGAACATTTTGGTCATTTTCGTCCTCCATATGCTTATTCTTGTCCAATTAGGGTTTTTAACCAATCTTGTGCATCCAATAGTTATGTTGGTGTCATTGGATGAACATTTAGGTCATTTTCGTCCTCCCTAGGCTTATTCTTGTCCAATTAGGGTTTTTAAGCAATCTTGTGCATCCAATAAGTTCATTTGTGTCATTGGGTGAACATTTAGGTCATTTTCGTCCTCCCTAGGCTTATTCTTGTCCAATTAGGGTTTCTAACCAATCTTGTGCATCCAATAGGTGTGTTTAGTCATTTGACGAACATTTAGGTTATTTTCGTCCTCCCTAGGCTTATTCTTGTCCAATTAGGATTTTTAACCAATCTTGTGCATCCAATAAGTTCATTTGTGTCATTGGATGAATATTTAGGTCATTTTCGTCCTCCCTAGGCTTTCTCTTGTCCAATTATGGTTTCTAACCAATCTTGTGAATCCAATAGGTGTGTTTGTGTCATTGGATGAACATTTAGGTCATTTTAGTCCTCCCTAGTCTTATTCTTGTCCAATTAGGGTTTTTAAGCAATCTTGTGCATCCAATAAGTTCATTTGTGTCATTGGGTGAACATTTAGGTCATTTTCGTCCTCCCTAGGCTTATTCTTGTCCAATTAGGGTTTCTAACCAATCTTGTGCATCCAATAGGTGTGTTTAGTCATTTGACGAACATTTAGGTTATTTTCGTCCTCCCTAGGCTTATTCTTGTCGAATTAGGGTTTTTAACCAATCTTGTGCTTCCAATAAGATCATTTGTGTCATTGGATTAACATTTAGGTCATTTTCGTCCTCCCTAGGCTTATTCTTGTCCAATTAGGGTTTCTAACCAATCTTGTGCATCCAATAGGTGTGTTTGTGTCATTGGATGAACATTTAGGTCATTTTCGTCCTCCCTAGGCTTATTCTTGTCCAATTAGGGTTTTTAACCAATCTTGTGCATTCAATAAGTTCATTTGTGTCATTGGATGAACATTTAGGTCATTTTCGTCCTCCCAAGGCTAATTCTTGTCCAATTAGGGTTTCTAACCAATCTTGTGCATCCAATAGGTGTGTTTGTGTCATTGGATGAACATTTAGGTCATTTTCGTCCTCCCTATGCTTATTCTTGTCCAATTAGGGTTTTTAACCAATCTTGTGCATCCTATAGGTGTGTTGGTGTCATTGGATGAACATTTAGGTCATTTTCGTCCTCCCTAGGCTTATTCTTGTCCAATTAGGGTTTTTAAGCAATCTTGTGCATCCAATAAGTTCATTTGTGTCATTGGGTGAACATTTAGGTCATTTTCGTCCTCCCTAGGCTTATTCTTGTCCAATTAGGGTTTCTTACCAATCTTGTGCATCCAATAGGTGTGTTTAGTCATTTGATGAACATTTAAGTTATTTTCGTCCTCCCTAGGCTTATTCTTGTCCAATTAGGATTTTTAACCAATCTTGTGCATCCGATAAGTTCAATTGTGTCATTGGATGAATATTTAGGTCATTTTCGTCCTCCCTAGGCTTATTCTTGTCCAATTAGGGTTTCTAACCAATCTTGTGAATCCAATAGGTGTGTTTGTGTCATTGGATGAACATTTAGGTCATTTTAGTCCTCCCTAGTCTTATTCTTGTCCAATTAGGGTTTTTAACCAATCTTGTGCATCCAATAAGTTCATTTGTGTCATTGGACGAACATTTAGGTCATTTTCGTCCTCCCTATGCTTACTCTTGTCCAATTAGGGTTTTTAACCAATCTTGTGCATCCAATAGGTGTGTTTGTGTCATTGGATGAACATTTAGGTCATTTTCGTCCTCCCTAGGCTTATTCTTGTCCAATTAGGGTTTTTAACCATTCTTGTGCATCCAATAAGTTCATTTGTGTCATTGGGTGAACATTTAGGTCATTTTCGTCCTCCCTAGGCTTATTCTTGTCCAATTAGGGTTTCTAACCAATCTTGTGCATCCAATAGGTGTGTTTAGTCATTTGATGAACATTTAGGTTATTTTCGTCCTCCCAAGGCTAATTCTTGTCCAATTAGGGTTTTTAACCAATCTTGTGCATCCAATAAGTTCATTTGTGTCATTGGATTAACATTTAGGTCATTTTCGTCCTCCCTAGGCTTATTCTTGTCAAATTAGGGTTTCTAACCAATCGTGTGCATCCAATAGGTGTGTTTGTGTCATTGGATGAACATTTAGTTCATTTTCGTCCTCCCTAGGCCAATTCTTGTCCAATTAGGGTTTCTAACCAATCTTGTGCATCCAATAGGTGTGTTTGTGTCATTGGATGAACATTTAGGTCATTTTCGTCCTCCCTAGGCTTATTTTTGTCCAATTAGGGTTTTTAACCAATCTTGTGCATCCAATAAGTTCATTTGTGTCATTGGATGAATAGTTAGGTCATTTTCGTCCTCCCTAGGCTTATTCTTGTCCAATTAGGGTTTCTAACCATTCTTGTGCATCCAATAGGTGTGTTTAGTCATTTGATGAACATTTAGGTTATTTTCGTCCTGCCTAGGCTTATTCTTGTCCAATTAGGGTTTTTAACCAATCTTGTGCATCCAATAAGTTCATTTGTGTCATTGGATTAACATTTAGGTCATTTTCGTCCTCCCTAGGCATATTCTGGTCCAATTAGGGTTTCTAACCAATCTTGTGCATCCAATAGGTGTGTTTGTGTCATTGGATGAATATTTAGGTCATTTTCATCCTTCCAAGGCTTATTCTTGTCCAATTAGGGTTTCTAAACAATCTTGTGAATCCAATAGGTGTGTTTGTGTCATTGGATTAACATTTAGGTTATTTTCGTCCTCCCTAGTCTTATTCTTGTCCAATTAGGGTTTTTAACCAATCTTGTGCATCCAATAAGTTCATTTGTGTCATTGGATGAACATTTAGGTTATTTTCGTCCTCCCTAGGCTTATTCTTGTGCAATTAGGGTTTTTAACCAATCTTGTGCATCCAATAGCTGTGTTTGTGTCATTGGACGAACATTTAGGTCATTTACGTCCTCCCTAGGCTTATTCTTGTCCAATTAGGGTTTTAAGCAATCTTGTGTATCCAATAAGTTCATTTGTGTCATTGGATGAATATTTAGGTCATTTTCATCCTCCCTAGGCTTATTCTAGTCCAATTAGGGTTTCTAACGAATCTTGTGAATCCAATAGGTGTGTTTGTGTCATTGGATGAACATTTAGATCATTTTAGTCCTCCCTAGTCTTATTCTTGTCCAATTAGGGTTTTTAACCAATCATGTGCATCCAATAAGTTCATTTGTGTCATTGGATGAACATTTAGGTCATTTTCGTCCTCCCTAGGCTTATTCTTGTCCAATTAGGGTTTTTAACCAATCTTGTGCATCCATTAGGTGTGTTTGTGTCATTGGATGAACATTTAGGTCATTTTCATCCTCCCTAGGCTTATTCTTGTCCAATTAGGGTTTTTAACCAATCTTGTGCATCCAATAGGTGTGTTTGTGTCATTGGATGAACATTTAGGTCATTTTCGTCCTCCCTAGGCTTATTCTTGTCCAATTAGGGTTTTTAACCAATCTTGTGCATCCAATAAGTTCATTTGGTTCATCGGATGAACATTTAGGTCATTTTCGTCCTCCCAAGGCTTATTCTTGCCCAATTAGGGTTTCTAACCAATCTTGTGCATCCAATAGGTGTGTTTGTGTCATTGGATGAACATTTAGGTCATTTTCGTCCTCCCTAGTCTTATTCTTGTCCAATTAGGGTTTTAAGCAATCTTGTGCATTCAATAAGTTCATTTGTGTCATTGGATGAATAGTTAGGTCATTTTCGTCCTCCCTAGGCTTATTCTTGTTAAATTAGGGTTTCTAACCAATCGTGTGCATCCAATAGGTGTGTTTGTGTCATTGGATGAACATTTAGGTCATTTTCGTCCTCCCTAGGCTTATTTTTGTCCAATTAGGGTTTTTAACCAATCTTGTGCATCCAATAAGTTCATTTGTGTCATTGGATGAATAGTTAGGTCATTTTCGTCCTCCCTAGGCTTATTCTTGTCCAATTAGGGTTTCTAACCAATCTTGTGCATCCAATAGGTGTGTTTGTGTCATTGGTTGAACATTTAGGTTATTTTCGTCCTCCCTAGTCTTATTATTGTCCAATTAGGGTTTTAAGCAATCTTGTGCATCCAATAAGTTCATTTGTGTCATTGGATGAACATTTAGGTCATTTTCGTCCTCCCTAGGCTTATTCTTATCCAATTAGGGTTTTTAACCAATCTTGTGCATCCAATAGGTGTGTTTGTGTCATTGGATGAACATTTAGGTCATTTTCGTCCTCCCTAGGCTTATTCTTGTCCAATTAGGGTTTTTAACCAATCTTGTGCATCCAATAAGTTCATTTGTGTCATTGGATAAACATTTAGGTCATTTTCGTCCACCCTAGGCTTATTCTTGTCCAATTAGGGTTTTTAACCATTCTTGTGCATCCAATAGGTTCATTTGTGTCATTGGATGAACATTTAGGTCATTTTCGTCCTCCCTAGGCTTATTCTTGTCCAATTTGGGTTTTTAACCAATCTTGTGCATCCAATAAGTTCATTTGTGTCATTCGATGAACATTTAGGTCATTTTCGTCCTCCCTAGGCTTATTCTTGTCCAATTAGGGTTTTTAAGCAATCTTGTGAATCCAATAAGTTCATTTGTTTCATTGGATGAACATTTAGGTCATTTTCGTCCTCCCTACGCTTATTCTTGTTCAATTAGGGTTTCTAACCAATCTTGTGCATCCAATAGGTGTGTTTGTGTCATTGGACGAACATTTAGGTTATTTTCGTCCTCCCTAGTCTTATTCTTGTCCAATTAGGGTTTTTAACCAATCTTGTGCATCCAATAAGTTCATTTGTGTCATTGGATGAACATTTAGGTCATTTTCGTCCTCCCTAGGCTTATTCTTGTGCAATTAGGGTTTTTAACCAATCTTGTGCATCCAATAGCTGTGTTTGTGTCATTGGACGAACATTTAGGTCATTTACGTCCTCCCTAGGCTTATTCTTGTCCAATTAGGGTTTTAAGCAATCTTGTGTATCCAATAAGTTCATTTGTGTCATTGGATGAATATTTAGGTCATTTTCATCCTCCCTAGGCTTATTCTAGTCCAATTAGGGTTTCTAACGAATCTTGTGAATCCAATAGGTGTGTTTGTGTCATTGGATGAACATTTAGATCATTTTAGTCCTCCCTAGTCTTATTCTTGTCCAATTAGGGTTTTTAACCAATCTTGTGCATCCAATAAGTTCATTTGTGTCATTGGATGAACATTTAGGTTATTTTCGTCCTCCCTAGGCTTATTCTTGTGCAATTAGGGTTTTTAACCAATCTTGTGCATCCAATAGCTGTGTTTGTGTCATTGGACGAACATTTAGGTCATTTACGTCCTCCCTAGGCTTATTCTTGTCCAATTAGGGTTTTAAGCAATCTTGTGTATCCAATAAGTTCATTTGTGTCATTGGATGAATATTTAGGTCATTTTCATCCTCCCTAGGCTTATTCTAGTCCAATTAGGGTTTCTAACGAATCTTGTGAATCCAATAGGTGTGTTTGTGTCATTGGATGAACATTTAGATCATTTTAGTCCTCCCTAGTCTTATTCTTGTCCAATTAGGGTTTTTAACTAATCATGTGCATCCAATAAGTTCATTTGTGTCATTGGATGAACATTTAGGTCATTTTCGTCCTCCCTAGGCTTATTCTTGTCCAATTAGGGTTTTTAACCAATCTTGTGCATCCATTAGGTGTGTTTGTGTCATTGGATGAACATTTAGGTCATTTTCATCCTCCCTAGGCTTATTCTTGTCCAATTAGGGTTTTTAACCAATCTTGTGCATCCAATAGGTGTGTTTGTGTCATTGGATGAACATTTAGGTCATTTTCGTCCTCCCTAGGCTTATTCTTGTCCAATTAGGGTTTTTAACCAATCTTGTGCATCCAATAAGTTCATTTGTGTCATTGGATTAACATTTAGGTCATTTTCGTCCTTCCTAGGCTTATTCTTGTCCAATTAGGGTTTCTAACCAATCTTGTGCATCCAATAGGTGTGTTTGTGTCATTGGATGAACATTTAGTTTATTTTCGTGCTCCCTAGGCTTATTCTAGTCCAATTAGGGTTTTTAACCAATCTTGTGCCTCCAATAAGTTCATTTGTGTCATTGGATGAACATTTAGGTCATTTTCATCCTCCTTAGGCTTATTCTTGTCCAATTAGGGTTTTTAACCAATCTTGTGCATCCAATAGGTGTGTTTGTGTCATTGGATGAACATTTAGGTCATTTTCGTCCTCCCTAGGCTTATTCTTGTCCAATTAGGGTTTTTAACCAATCTTGTGAATCCAATAAGTTCATTTGTGTCATTGGGTCAACATTTAGGTCATTTTCGTCCTCCCTAGGCTTATTCTTGTCCAATTAGGGTTTCTAACCAATCTTGTGCATCCAATAGGTGTGTTTAGTCATTTGATGAACATTTAGGTTATTTTCGTCCTTCGTAGGCTTATTCTTGTCCAAGTAGGGTTTCTAACAAATCTTGTGCATCCAATAGGTGTGTTTGTGTCATTGGATGAACATTTAGGTGATTTTCGTCCTCCCTATGCTTATTCTTGTCCAATTAGGGTTTTTAACCAATCTTGTGCATCCAATAGGTGTGTTTGTGTCATTGGATGAACATTTAGGTCATTTTCGTCCTCCCTAGGCTTATTCTTGTCCAATTAGGGTTTTTAACCAATCTTGTGCATCCAATAAGTTCATTTGTGTCATTGGATTAACATTTAGGTCATTTTTGTCCTTCCTAGGCTAATTCTTGTCCAATTAGGGTTTCTAACCAATCTTGTGCATCCAATAGGTGTCTTTGTGTCATTGGATGAACATTTAGGTCATTTTCGTCCTCCTTAGTCTTATTCTTGTCCAATTAGGGTTTTAACCAATCTTGTGCATCCAATAAGTTCATTTGTGTCATTGGATGAACATTTAGGTCATTTTCGTTCTCCCAAGGCTTATTCTTGTCCAATTAGGGTTTCTAACCAATCTTGTGCATCCAATAGGTGTGTTTGTGTCATTGGATGAACATTTAGGTCATTTTCGTCCTCCCTAGGCTTATTCTTGTCCAATTAGGGTTTTTAACCAATCTTGTGCATCCAATAAGTTCATTTGTGTCATTGGATTAACATTTAGGTCATTTTCGTCCTTCCTAGGCTTATTCTTGTCCAATTAGGGTTTCTAACCAATCTTGTGCATCCAATAGGTGTGTTTGTGTCATTGGCTGAACATTTAGGTCATTTTCGTCCTCCCTAGGCTTATTCTTGTCCAATTAGGGTTTTTAACCAATCTTGTGCATCCAATAAGTTCATTTGTGTCATTGGATTAACATTTAGGTCATTTTCGTCCTTCCTAGGCTTATTCTTGTCCAATTAGGGTTTCTAACCAATCTTGTGCATCCAATAGGTGTGTTTGTGTCATTGGATGAACATTTAGGTTATTTTCGTCCTCCCTAGTCTTATTCTTGTCCAATTAGGGTTTTTAACCAATCTTGTGCATCTAATAAGTTCATTTGTGTCATTGGATGAACATTTAGGTCATTTTCGTCCTCCCTAGGCTTATTCTTGTCCAATTAGGGTTTTTAACCAATCTTGTGCATCCAATAGGTGTATTTGTGTCATTGGATGAACATTTAGGTCATTTTCGTCCTCCCTAGGCCTATTCTTGTCCAATTAGGGTTTTTAACCAATCTTGTGCATCCAATAAGTTCATTTGTGTCATTGGATGAACATTTAGGTCATTTTCGTCCTCCCTAGGCTTATTCTTGTCCAATTAGGGTTTTTAACCAATCTTGTGCATCCAATAAGTTCATTTGTGTCATTGGATTAACATTTAGGTCATTTTCGTCCTCCATAGGCTTATTCTTGTCAAATTAGGGTTTCTAACCAATCTTGTGCATCCAATAGGTTTGTTTGTGACATTGGATGAACATTTAGGTCATTTTCGTCCTCCCTAGGCTTATTTTTGTCCCATTAGGGTTTTTAACCAATCGTGTGCATCGAATAAGTTCAATTGTGTCATTGGATGAACATTTAGGTCATTTTCGTCCTCGCTAGGCTTATTCTTGTCCAATTAGGGTTTTTAACCAATCTTGTGCATCCAATAGGTGTGTTTGTGTCATTGGATGAACATTTATGTCATTTTCGTCCTCCCTAAGCTTATTCTTGTCCAATTAGGGTTTCTAAACAATCTTGTGCATTCAATAGGTGTGTTTGTGTCATTGGATGAACATTTAGGTCATTTTCGTCCTCCCTAGGCTTATTCTTGTCTAATTAGGGTTTCTAGCCAATCTTGTGCATCCAATAGGTGTGTTTGTGTCATTGGATGAACATTTAGGTCATTTTCGTCCTCCCTAGGCTTATTCTTGTCCAATTAGGGTTTCTAACCAATCTTGTGCATCCAATAGGTGTGTTTGTGTGATTGGATGAACATTTAGGTCATTTTCGTCCTCCCTAGGCTTATTCTTGTCCAATTAGGGTTTTTAACCAATCTTGTGCATCCAATAAGTTCATTTGTGTCATTGGATTAACATTTAGGTCATTTTCGTCCTCCCTAGGTTTATTCTTGTCCAATTAGAGTTTCTAACCAATCTTGTGCATCCAATAGGTGTGTTTGTGTCATTGGATGAACATTTAGGTCATTTTCGTCCTCCCTAGGCTTATTCTTGTCCAATTAGGGTTTTTAACCAATCTTGTGCATCCAATAAGTTCATTTGTGTCATTGGATTAACATTTAGGTCATTTTCGTCCTCCCTAGGCTTATTCTTGTCCAATTAAGGTTTCTAAACAATCTTGTGCATCCAATAGGTGTGTTTGTGTCATTGGATGAACATTTAGGTCATTTTCGTCCTCCCTAGGCTTATTCTTGTCCAATTAGGGTTTTTAACCAATCTTGTGCATCCAATAAGTTCATTTGTGTCATTGGATTAACATTTAGGTCATTTTCGTCCTTCCTAGGCTCATTCTTGTGCAATTAGGGTTTCTAACCAATCTTGTGCATCCAATAGGTGAGTTTGTGTCATTGGATGAACATTTAGGTCATTTTCGTCCTCCCTAGGCTTATTCTTGTCCAATTAGGGTTTTTAACCAATCTTGTGCATCCAATAAGTTCATTTGTGTCATTGGATTAACATTTAGGTCATTTTCGTCCTTCCTAGGCTTATTCGTTTCCAATTAGTGTTTCTAAACAATCTTGTGCATCCAATAGGTGTGTTTGTGTCATTGGATGAACATTTAGGTCATTTTCGTCCTCCCTAGGCTTATTCTTGTCCAATTAGGGTTTTTAACCAATCTTGTGCATCCAATAAGTTCATTTGTGTCATTGGATTAACATTTAGGTCATTTTCGTCCTTCCTAGGCTTATTCCTTTCCAATTAGGGTTTCTAACCAATCTTGTGCATCCAATAGGTGTGTTTGTGTCATTGGATGAACATTTAGGTCATTTTCGTCCTCCCTAGGCTTATTTTTGTCCAATTAGGGTTTTTAACCAATCTTGTGCATCCAATAAGTTCATTTGTGTCATTGGATGAATAGTTAGGTCATTTTCATCCTCCCTAGGCTTATTCTTGTCCAATTAGGGTTTTTAACCAATCTTGTGCATCCAATAGGTGTGTTTGTGTCATTGGATGAACATTTAGGTCATTTTCGTCCTCCCTAGGCTTATTCTTGTCCAATTAGGGTTTTAAACCAATCTTGTGCATCCAATAAGTTCATTTGTGTCATTGGATTAACATTTAGGTCATTTTCGTCCTTCCTAGGCTTATTCTTGTCCAATTAGGGTTTCTAACCAATCTTGTGCATCCAATAGGTGTGTTTGTGTCATTGGATGAACATTTAGGTCATTTTCGTCCTCCCTAGGCTTATTTTTGTCCAATTAGGGTTTTTAACCAATCTTGTGCATCCAATAAGTTCATTTGTGTCATTGGATGAATAGTTAGGTCATTTTCATCCTACCTAGGCTTATTCTTGTCCAATTAGGGTTTTTAACCAATCTTGTGCATCCAATAGGTGTGTTTGTGTCATTGGATGAACATTTAGGTCATTTTCGTCCTCCCTAGGCTTATTCTTGTCCAATTAGGGTTTTTAACCAATCTTGTGCATCCAATAAGTTCCTTTGTGTCATTGGGTGAACATTTAGGTCATTTTCGTCCTCCCTAGGCTTATTCTTGTCCAATTAGGGTTTCTAACCAATCTTGTGCATCCAATAGGTGTGTTTGTGTCATTGGATGAACATTTAGGTCATTTTCTTCCTCCCTATGCTTATTCTTATCCAATTAGGGTTTTTAACCAATCTTGGGCATCCAATAGGTGTGTTTGTGTCATTGGATGAACATTGAGGTCACTTTCGTCCTCCATAGGCTTATTCTTGTCTAATTAGGGTTTTTAACCAATCTTGTGCATCCAATAAGTTCATTTGTGTCATTGGGTGAACATTTAGGTCATCTTCGTCCTCCCTAGGCTTATTCTTGTCCAATTAGGGTTTCTAACCAATCTTGTGCATCCAATAGGTGTGTTTGTGTCATTGGATGAACATTTAGGTCATTTTCGTCCTCCCTAGGCTTATTCTTGTCCAATTAGGGTTTTTAACCAATCTTGTGCATCCAATAAGTTCATTTGTGTCATTGGATTAACATTTAGGTCATTTTCGTCCTCCCTAGGCTTATTCTTGTCCAATTATGGTTTCTAACCAATCTTGTGCATCCAATAGGTGTGTTTGTGTCATTGGATGAACATTTTGGTCATTTTCGTCCTCCATATGCTTATTCTTGTCCAATTAGGGTTTTTAACCAATCTTGTGCATCCAATAGTTATGTTGGTGTCATTGGATGAACATTTAGGTCATTTTCGTCCTCCCTAGGCTTATTCTTGTCCAATTAGGGTTTTTAAGCAATCTTGTGCATCCAATAAGTTCATTTGTGTCATTGGGTGAACATTTAGGTCATTTTCGTCCTCCCTAGGCTTATTCTTGTCCAATTAGGGTTTCTAACCAATCTTGTGCATCCAATAGGTGTGTTTAGTCATTTGACGAACATTTAGGTTATTTTCGTCCTCCCTAGGCTTATTCTTGTCCAATTAGGATTTTTAACCAATCTTGTGCATCCAATAAGTTCATTTGTGTCATTGGATGAATATTTAGGTCATTTTCGTCCTCCCTAGGCTTTCTCTTGTCCAATTATGGTTTCTAACCAATCTTGTGAATCCAATAGGTGTGTTTGTGTCATTGGATGAACATTTAGGTCATTTTAGTCCTCCCTAGTCTTATTCTTGTCCAATTAGGGTTTTTAACCAATCTTGTGCATCCAATAAGTTCATGTGTGTCATTGGATGAACATTTAGGTCATTTTCGTCCTCCCTAGGCTTATTCTTGTCCAATTAGGGTTTTTAACCAATCTTGTGCATCCAATAGGTGTATTTGTGTCATTGGATGTACATTTAGGTCATTTTCATCCTCCCTAGGCTTATTCTTGTCCAATTAGGGTTTTTAACCAATCTTGAGCATCCAATAAGTTCATTTGTGTCATTGGGTGAACATTTAGGTCATTTTCGTCCTCCCTAGGCTTATTCTTGGCCAATTAGGGTTTCTAACCAATCTTGTGCATCCAATAGGTGTGTTTGTGTCATTGGATGAACATTTAGGTCATTTTCGTCCTCCCTATGCTTATTCTTGTCCAATTAGGGTTT
>JBBPBR010000497.1:27082-92249 GCA_037974775.1 Cicer pinnatifidum | reverse complement strand
CAATCTTGTGCATCCAATAGGTGTGTTTGTGTCATTGGATGAACATTTAGGTCATTTTCGTCCTTCCTAGGCTTATTCTTGTCCAATTAGGGTTTTTAGAAATCTTGTGCATCCAATAAGTTCATTTGTGTCATTGGATGAATATTTAGGTCATTTTCATCCTCCCTAGGCTTATTCTTGTCCAATTAGGGTTTCTAACCAATCTTGTGAATCCAATAGGTGTGTTTGTGTCATTGGATGAACATTTAGGTCATTTTCGTCCTCCCTAGTCTTATTCTTGTCCAATTAGGGTTTTTAACCAATCTTGTGCATCCAATAAGTTCATTTGTGTCATTGGATTAACATTTAGGTCATTTTCTTCCTTCCTAGGCTTATTCTTGTCCAATTAGGGTTTCTAACCAATCTTGGGCATTCCAATCGGTGTGTTTGTGTCATTGGATGAACATTTAGGTCATTTTCGTCCTCCCTAGGCTTATTCTTGTCCAATTAGGGTTTTTAACCAATCTTGTGCATCCAATAAGTTCATTTGTGTCATTGGGTGAACATTTAGGTCATTTTCGTCCTTCCTAGGCTTATTCATGTCCAATTAGGGTTTCTAACCAATCTTGTGCATCCAATAGGTGTGTTTAGTCATTTGATGAACATTTAGGTTATTTTCGTCCTCCCTAGGCTTATTCTTGTCCAATTAGGGTTTCTAACCAATCTTGTGCATCCAATAGGTGTGTTTGTGTCATTGGATGAACATTTAGGTCATTTTCGTCCTCCCTAGGCTTATTCTTGTCCAATTAGGGTTTCTAATCAATCTTGTGCATCCAATAGGTGTGTTTGTGACGTTGGATGAACATTGAGGTCTTTTTCGTCCTCTCTAGGCTTATTCTTGTCCCATTAAGGTTTTTAACCAATCTTGTGCATCCAATAAGTTCAATTGTGTCATTGGATGAACATTTAGGTCATTTTCGTCCTCCCTAGGCTTATTCTTGTCCAATTAGGGTTTTTAACCAATCTTGTGCATCCAATATGTTCATTTGTGTCATTGGATGAACATTTAGGTCATTTTCGTCCTCCCTAGGCTTATTCTTGTCCAATTAGGGTTTCTAAACAATCTTGTGCATCCAATAGGTTTGTTTGTGTCATTGGATGAACATTTAGGTCATTTTCGTCCTCCCTAGGCTTATTCTTGTCCAATTAGGGTTTTTAACCAATCTTGGGCATCCAATAAGTTCATTTGTGTCATTGGATTAACAATTAGGTCATTTTCGTCCTCCCTAGGCTTATTCTTGTCCAATTAGGGTTTTTAACCAATCTTGTGCATCCAATAGGTGTGTTTGTGTCATTGGATGATCAATTAGGTCATTTTTGTCCTCCCTAGGCTTATTGTTGTCCAATTAGGGTTTTTAACCAATCTTGTGCATCCAATAGGTGTGTTTGTGTCATTGGATGATCAATTAGGTCATTTTCGTCCTCCCTAGGCATATTCTTGTCCAATTAGGGTTTTTAACCAATCTTGTGCATCCAATAACTGTGTTTGTGTCATTGGATGATCAATTAGGTCATTTTCGTCCTCCCTAGGCTTATTCTTGCCCAATTAGGGTTTTTAACCAATCTTGTGCATCCAATAAGTTGAGTTCTGTCATTGGATTAACATTTAGGTCATTTTCATCCTCCCTAGGCTTATTCTTGTCCAATTAGGGTTTTTAACCAATCTTGTGCATCCAATAATTTCATTTGTGTCATTGGATTAATATTTAAGTCATTTTCGTCCTCTCTAGGCTTATTCTTGTCCAATTAGGGTTTTTAACCAATCTTGTGCATCCAATAGGTGTGTTTGTGTCATTGGATGATCAATTAGGTCATTTTTGTCCTCCCTAGGCTTATTCTTGTCCAATTAGGGTTTTTAACCAATCTTGTGCGTCCAATAGGTGTGTTTGTGGCAATGGATGATCAATTAGGTCATTTTAGTCCTCCCTAGGCATATTCTTGTCCAATTAGGGTTTTTAACCAATCTTGTGCATCCAATAGGTGTGTTTGTGTCATTGGATGATCAATTAGGTCATTTTCGTCCTCCCTAGGCTTATTCTTGTCCAATTAGGGTTTTTAACCAATCTTGTGCATCCAATAGGTGTGTTTGTGTCATTGGATGATCAATTAGGTCATTTTCGTCCTCCTTAGGCATATTCTTGTCCAATTAGGGTTTTTAACCAATCTTGTGCATCCAATAAGTTGAGTTGTGTCATTGGATTAGCATTTAGGTCATTTTCGTCCTCCCTAGGCTTATTCTTGTCCAATTAGGGTTTTTAACCAATCTTGTGCATCCAATAAGTTCATTTGTGTCATTGGATTAACATTTAGGTCATTTTCGTCCTCCCTAGGCATATTCTTGTCCAATTAGGGTTTTTAACCAATCTTGTGCATCCAATAGGTTGAGTTGTGTCATTGGATTAACATTTAGGTCATTTTCGTCCTCCCTATGCTTATTCTTGTCCAATAAGGGTTTTTAACCAATCTTGTGCATCCAATAAGTTCATTTGTGTCATTGGATTAACATTTAGGTCATTTTCGTCCTCCCTAGGCATATTCTTGTCCAATTAGAGTTTTAGACCAATCTTGTGCATCCAATAGGTGTGTTTGGGTCATTGGATGATCAATTAGGTTATTTTCGTCCTCCCTAGGCTTATTCTTGTCCAATTAGGATTTTTAACTAATCTTGTTCATCCAATAAGTTCATTTGTGTCATTGGATGATCAATTAGGTCATTTTCGTCCTCCCTAGGCATATTCTTGTCCAATTAGGGTTTTTAACCAATCTTGTGCATCCAATAGGTGTGTTTGTGTCATTGGATGATCAATTAGTTAATTTTCGTCCTCCCTAGGCTTATTCTTGTCCAATTAGGGTTTTTAACCAATCTTGTGCATCCAATAGGTGTGTTTGTGTCATTGGATGATCAATTAGGTCATTTTCGTCCTCCCTAGGCATATTCTTGTCCAATTAGGGTTTTTAACCAATCTTGTGCATCCAATAGGTGTGTTTGTAGCATTGGATGATCAATTAGGTCATTTTTGTCCTCCCTAGGCTTATGCTTGTCCAATTAGGGTTTTTAACCAATCTTGTGCATCCAATAGGTGTGTTTGTGTCATTGGATGATCAATTAGGTCATTTTCGTCCTCCCTAGGCATATTCTTGTCCAATTAGGGTTTTTAACCAATCTTGTGCATCCAATAGGTGTGTTTGTGTCATTGGATGATCAACTAGGTCATTTTCGTCCTCCCTAGGCATATTCTTGTCCAATTAGGGTTTTTAACCAATCTTGTGTATCCAATAGGTGTGTTTGTGTCATTGGATGATCAATTACGTCATTTTCGTCCTCCCTAGGCATATTCTTGTGCAATTAGGGTTTTTAACCAATCTTGTGCATCCAATAGGTGTGTTTGTATTATTGGATGATCAATTAGGTCATTTTCGTCCTCCCTAGGCATATTCTTGTGCAATTAGGGTTTTTAACCAATCTTGTGCATCCAATAAGTTGAGTTGTGTCATTGGATTAACATTTAGGTCATTTTCGTTCTCCCTAGGCTTATTCTTGTCCAATTAGGGTTTTTAACCAATCTTGTACATCCAATAACTTTGTTTGTGTCATTGAATTAATATTTAGGTCATTTTCGTCCTCCCTAGGCATATTCTTGTCCAATTAGGGTTTTTAACCAATCTTGTGCATCCAATAGGTGTGTTTGTGTCATTGGATGATCAATTAGGTCATTTTCGTCCTCCCTAGGCATATTCTTGTCCAATTAGGGTTTTTAACCAATCTTGTGCATCCAATAGGTGTGTTTGTGTCATTGGATGATCAATTAGGTCATTTTCGTCCTCCCTATGCATATTCTTGTCCAATTAGGGTTTTTAACCAATCTTGTGCATCCAATAGGTGTGTTTGAGTCATTGGATGATCAATTAGGTCATTTTCGTCCTCCCTAGGCTTATTCTTGTCAAATTAAGGTTTTTAACCAATCTTGTGCCTCCAATAAGTTGAGTTGTGTCATTGGATTAACAATTAGGTCATTTTCGTCCTCCCTAGGCTTATTCTTGTCCAATTAGGGTTTTTAACCGATCTTGTGCATCCAATAAGTTCATTTGTGTCATTGGATTAACATTTAGGTCATTTTCGTCCTCCCTAGGCTTATTCTTGTCCAATTAGGGTTTTTAACCAATCTTGTGCATCCAATAAGTTCATTTGTGTCATTGGAATAACATTTAGGTCATTTTCGTCCTCCCTAGGCATATTATTGTCCAAGTTAGGTTTTTAACCAATCTTGTGCATCCAATAGGTGTGTCTGTGGCAATGGATGATCAATTAGGTCATTTTCGTCCTCCCTAGGCTTATTCTTGTCCAATTAGGGTTTTTAACCAATCTTGTGCATCCAATAGGTGTGTTTGTGTCATTGGATGATCAATTAGGTCATTTTCGTCCTCCCTAGGCTTATTCTTGTCCAATTATGGTTTTTAACCAATCTTGTACATCCAATAGGTGTGTTTGTGTCATTGGATTATCAATTAGGTCATTTTCGTCCTCCCTAGGCATATTCTTGTCCAATTAGGGTTTTTAACCAATCTTGTGCATCCAATAGGTGTGTTTGTGTCATTGGATGATCAATTAGGTCATTTTCGTCCTCCCTAGGCTTATTCTTGTCCAATTAGGGTTTTTAACCAATCTTGTGCATCCGATAAGTTTGTTTGTGTCAATAAATTAATATTTAGGTCATTTTCGTCCTCCCTAGGCATATTCTTGTCCAATTAGGGTTTTTAACCAATCTTGTGCATCCAATAGGTGTGTTTGTGTCATTGGATGATCAATTAGGTCATTTTCGTCCTCCCTAGGCATATTCTTGTCCAATTAGGGTTTTTAACCAATCTTGTGCATCCAATAGGTGTGTTTGTGGCAATGGATGATCAATTTGGTCGTTTTCGTCCTCCCTAGGCTTATTCTTGTCCAATTAGGGTTTTTAACCAATCTTGTGCATCCAACAAGTTTGTTTATGTCATTGAATTAATATTTAGGTCATTTTCGTCCTCCCTAGGCATATTCTTGTCCAATTAGGGTTTTTAACCAATCTTGTGCATCCAATAGGTGTGTTTGTGTCATTGGATGATCAATTAGGTCATTTTCGTCCTCCCTAGGCTTATTTTTGTCCAATTAGGGTTTGTAACCAATCTTGTGCATCCAATAGGTGTGTTTGTGTCATTGGATGATCAATTAGGTCATTTTTGTCCTCCCTAGGCTTATTCTTGTCCAATTAGGGTTTTTAACCAATCTTGTGCATCCAATAGGTGTGTTTGTGTCATTGGATGATCAATTAGGTCATTTTCGTCCTCCCTAGGCATATTCTTGTCCAATTAGGGTTTTTAACCAATCTTGTGCATCCAATAGGTGTGTTTGTGTCATTGGATGATCAATTAGGTCATTTTCGTCCTCCCTAGACTTATTCTTGTCCAATTAGGGTTTTTAACAAATCTTGTGCATCCAATATGTTCATTTGTGTCATTGGATGATCAATTAGGTCATTTTCGTCCTCCCTAGGCATATTCTTGTCCAAGTAGGGTTATTAACCATTCTTGTGCTTCCAATAGGTGTGTTAGTGTCATTTGATGATCAATTAGGTCATTTTCGTCCTCACTAGGCTTATTCTTGTCCAATTAGGGTTTTTAACCAATCTTGTGCATCCAATAGGTGTGTTTGTGTCATTGGATGATCAATTAGGTCATTTTCGTCCTCCCTAGGCATATTCTTGTCCAATTAGGGTTTTTAACCAATCTTGTGCATCCAATAGGTGTGTTTGTGTCATTGGATGATCAATTAGGTTATTGTCGTCCTCCCTAGGCTTATTCTTGTTCAATTAGGGTTTTTAACTAATCTTGTGCATCCAATAAGTTCATTTGTGTCATTGGATGATCAATTAGGTCATTTTCGTCCTCCCTAGGCATATTCTTGTCCAATTAGGGTTTTTAACCAATCTTGTGCATCCAATAGGTGTGTTTGTGTCATTGGATGATCAATTAGGTCATTTTCGTCCTCCCTAGGCATATTCTTGTCCAATTAGGGTTTTTAACCGATCTTGTGCATCCAAAAGGTGTGTTTGTGTCATTGGATGATCAATTAGGTCATTTTCGTCCTCCATAGGCATATTCTTGTCCAATTAGGGTTTTTAACCAATCTTGTGCATCCAATAGGTGTGTTTGTGTCATTGGATGACTAATTAGGTCATTTTCGTCCTCCCTAGGCTTATTCTTGTCCAATTAGGGTTTTTAACCAATCTTGTGCATCCAATAGGTGTGTTTGTGTCATTGGATGATCAATTAGGTCATTTTCGTCCTCCCTAGGCTTATTCTTGTCCAATTAGGGTTTTTAACCAATCTTGTGCATCCGATAAGTTTGTTTGTGTCATTGAATTAATATTTAGGTCATTTTCGTCCTCGCTAGGCATATTCTTGTCCAATTAGGGTTTTTAACCAATCTTGTGCATCCAATAGGTGTGTTTGTGTCATTCGATGATCAATTAGGTCATTTTTGTACTCCCTAGGCTTATTCTTGTCCAATTAGGGTTTTTAACCAATCTTGTGCATCCAATAGGTGTGTTTGTGTCATTGGATGATCAATTAGGTCATTTTTGTCCTCCCTAGGCTTATTCTTGTCCAATTAGGGTTTTTAACCAATCTTGTGCATCCAATAGGTGTGTTTGTGTCATTGGATGATCAATTAGGTCATTTTCGTCCTCCCTAGGCATATTCTTGTCCAATTAGGGTTTTTAACCAATCTTGTGCATCCAATAGGTGTGTTTGTGTCATTGGATGATCAATTAGGTCATTTTCGTCCTCCCTAGACTTATTCTTGTCCAATTAGGGTTTTTAACAAATCTTGTGCATCCAATATGTTCATTTGTGTCATTGGATGATCAATTAGGTCATTTTCGTCCTCCCTAGGCATATTCTTGTCCAAGTAGGGTTATTAACCATTCTTGTGCTTCCAATAGGTGTGTTAGTGTCATTTGATGATCAATTAGGTCATTTTCGTCCTCACTAGGCTTATTCTTGTCCAATTAGGGTTTTTAACCAATCTTGTGCATCCAATAGGTGTGTTTGTGTCATTGGATGATCAATTAGGTCATTTTCGTCCTCCCTAGGCATATTCTTGTCCAATTAGGGTTTTTAACCAATCTTGTGCATCCAATAGGTGTGTTTGTGTCATTGGATGATCAATTAGGTCATTTTCGTCCTCCCTAGGCATATTCTTGTCCAATTAGGGTTTTTAACCAATCTTGTGCATCCAATAGGTGTGTTTTGTCATTGGATGATCAATTAGGTCATTATCGTCCTCCCTAGGCATATTCTTGTCCAATTAGGGTTTTTAACCAATCTTGTGCATCCAATAGGTGTGTTTGTGTCATTGGATGATCAATTAGGTCATTTTCGTCCTCCCTAGGCATATTCTTGTCCAATTAGGGTTTTTAACCAATCTTGTGCATCCAATAGGTGTGTTTGTGTCATTGGATGATCAATTAGATTATTTTCGTCCTTCCTAGGATTACTCTTGTCCAATTAGGGTTTTTAACCAATGTTGTGCATCCAATAAGTTCATTTGTGTCATTGGATTAACATTTAGGTCATTTTCGTCCTCCCTAGACATATTCTTGTCCAATTAGGGTTTTTAACCAATCTTGTGCATCCAATATCTTTGTTTGTGTCATTGAATTAAGATTTAGGTCATTTTCGTCCTCCCTAGGCATTTTCTTGTCCAATTAGGGTTTTTAACCAATCTTGTGCATCCAATAGGTGTGTTTGTGTCATTGGATGATCAATTAGGTCATTTTCGTCCTCCCTAGGCATATTCTTGTCCAATTAGGGTTTTTAACCAATCTTGTGCATCCAATAGGTGTGTTGGTGTCATTGGATGATCAATTAGGTCATTTTTGTCGTCCCAAGGCTTATTCTTGTCCAATTAGGGTTTTTAACCAATCTTGTGCATCCGATAAGTTTGTTTATGTCATTGTATTAATATTTAGGTCATTTTCGTCCTCCTTAGGCATATTCTTGTCCAATTAGGGTTTTTAACCAATCTTGTGCATCCAATAGGTGTGTTTGTGTCATTGGATGATCAATTAGGTCATTTTCGTCCTCCCTAGGCATATTCTTGTCCAATTAGGGTTTTTAACCAATCTTGTGCATCCAATAGGTGTGTTTGTGTCATTGGATGATCAATTAGGTCATTTTCGTCCTCCCTAGGCATATTCTTGTCCAATTAGGGTTTTTAACGAATCTTGAGCATCCAATAGGTGTGTTTGTGTCATTGGATGATCAATTAGGTCATTTTCGTCCTCCCTATGCATATTCTTGTCCAATTAGGGTTTTTAACGAATCTTGTGCATCCAATAGGTGTGTTTGTGTCATTGGATGATCAATTAGGTCATTTTCGTCCTCCCTAGGCATATTCTTGTCCAATTAGGGTTTTTAACCAATCTTGTGCATCCAATAGGTGTGTTTGTGTCATTGGATGATCAATTAGGTCATTTTCGTCCTCCCTAGGCTTATTCTTGTCCAATTAGGGTTTTTAACCAATCTTGTACATCTAATAAGTTCATTTGTGTCATTGGATTAACATTTAGGTCATTTTCGTCCTCCTTAGGCATATTCTTGTCCAATTAGGGTTTTTAACCCATCTTGTGCATCCAATAGGTGTATTTGTGTCATTGGATGATCAATTAGGTCATTTTCGTCCTCCCTAGGCATTTTTTGGTCCAATTAGGGTTTTTAACCAATCTTGTGCATCCAATAGGTGTGTTTGTGTCATTGGATGATCAATTAGGTCATTTTCGTCCTCCCTAGGCATATTCTTGTCCAATTAGGGTTTTTAACCAATCTTGTGCATCCAATAGGTGTGTTTGTGTCATTGGATGATCAATTAGGTCATTTTCGTCCTCCCTAGGCTTATTCTTGTTCGATTAGGGTTTTTAATCAATCTTGTGCATCCAATAACTTGAGTTGTGTCATTGGATTAACATTTAGGTCATTTTCGTCCTCCCTAGGCTTATTCTTGTCCAATTAGGGTTTTTAACCAATCTTGTGCATCCAATAAGTTCATTTGTGTCATTGGATTAACATTTAGGTGATTTTCGTCCTCCCTAGGCTTATTCTTGTCCAATTAGGGTTTCTAACCAATCTTGTGCATCCAATAGGTGTGTTTGTGTCATTGGATGAACATTTAGGTCATTTTCGTCCTCCCTAGGCTTATTCTTGTCCAATTAGGGTTTTTAACCAATCTGGTGCATCCAATAAGTTCATTTGTGTCATTGGATTAACATTTAGGTCATTTTCGTCCTCCCTAGGCTTATTCTTGTCCAATTAGGGTTTCTAACCAATCTTGTGCATCCAATAGGTGTGTTTGTGTCATTGGATGAACATTTAGGTCATCTTCTTCCTCCCTAGGCTTATTCTTGTCCAATTAGGGTTTTTAACCAATCTTGTGCATCCAATAAGTTCATTTGTGTCATTGGATGAACATTTAGGTCATTTTCGTCCTCCCAAGGCTTATTCTTGTCCAATTAGGGTTTCTTACCAATCTTGTGCATCCAATAGGTGTGTTTGTGTCATTGGATGAACATTTAGGTCATTTCCGTCCTCCCTATGCTTATTCTTGTCCAATTAGGGTTTTTAACCAATCTTGTGCATCCAATAGGTGTGTTTGTGTCATTGGATGAACATTTAGGTCATTTTCGTCCTCCCTAGGCTTATTCTTGTCCAATTAGGGTTTTTAACCAATCTTGTGCATCCAATAAGTTCATTTGTATCATTGGATTAACATTTAGGTCATTTTCGTCCTTCCTAGGCTTATTCTTGTCCAATTAGGGTTTCTAACCAATCTTGTGCATCCAATAGGTGTGTTTGTGTCATTGGATGAACATTTAGGTTATTTTCGTCCTCCCTAGTCTTATTCTTGTCCAATTAGGGTTTTAAGCAATCTTGTGCATCCAATAAGTTCATTTGTGTCATTGGATGAATATTTAGGTCATTTTCGTCCACCCTAGGCTTATTCTTGTCCAATTAGGGTTTCTAACCAATCTTGTGCATCCAATAGGTGTGTTTGTGTCATTGGATGAACATTTAGGTCATTTTCGTCATCCCTATGCTTATTCTTGTCCAATTAGGGTTTTTAACCAATCTTGTGCATCCAATAGGTGTGTTTGTGTCATTGGATGAACATTTAGGTCATTTTCGTCCTCCCTAGGCTTATTCTTGTCTAATTAGGGTTTCTAACCCATCTTGTGCATCCAATAGGTGTGTTTAGTCATTTGATGAACATTTAGGTTATTTTCGTCCTCCCTAGGCTTATGCTTGTCCAGTTAGGGTTTTTAACCAATCTTGTGCATCCAATAAGTTCATTTGTGTCATTGGATTAACATTTATGTCATTTTCGTCCTCCCTAGGCTTATTCTTGTCCAATTAGGGTTTCTAACCAATCTTGTGCAACCAATAGGTGTGTTTGTGTCGTTGGATGAACATTTAGGTCATTTTCGTCCTCCCTAGGCTTATTCTTGTCCAATTAGGGTTTTTAACCAATCTTGTGCATCCAGTAAGTTCATTTGTGTCATTGGATGAACATTTAGGTCATTTTCGTCCTCCCAAGGCTTATTCTTGTCCAATTAGGGTTTCTAACCAATCTTGTGCATCCAATAGGTGTGTTTGTGTCATTGGATGAACATTTAGGTCATTTTCGTCCTCCCTAGGCTTATTCTTGTCCAATTAGGGTTTTTAACCAATCTTGTGCATCCAATAAGTTCATTTGTGTCATTGGGTGAACATTTAGGTCATTTGCGTCCTCCCTAGGCTTATTTCTTGTCTAATTAGGGTTTCTAACCAATCTTGTGCATCCAATAGGTGTGTTTGTGTCATTGGATGAACATTTAGGTTATTTTCGTCCTCCCTAGTCTTATTCTTGTCCAATTAGGGTTTTAAGCAATCTTGTGCATCCAATAAGTTCATTTGTGTCATTGGATGAATATTTAGGTCATTTTCATCCTCCCTAGGCTTATTCTTGTCCAATTAGGGTTTCTAACCAATCTTGTGCATCCAATAGGTGTGTTTGTGTCATTGGATGAACATTTAGGTCATTTTCGTCCTCCCTATGCTTATTCTTGTCCAATTAGGGTTTTTAACCAATCTTGTGCATCCAATAGGTGTGTTTGTGTCATTGGATGAACATTTAGGTCATTTTCGTCCTCCCTAGGCTTATTCTTGTCCAATTAGGGTTTTTAACCAATCTTGTGCATCCAATAAGTTCATTTGTGTCATTGGGTGAACATTTACGTCATTTTCGTCCTCCCTAGGCTTAGTCTTGTCCAATTAGGGTTTCTAACCAATCTTGTGCATCCAATAGGTGTGTTTAGTCATTTGATGAACATTTAGATTATTTTCGTCCTCCCTAGGCTTATTCTTGTCCAATTAGGGTTTTTAACCAATCTTGTGCATCCAATAAGTTCATTTGTGTCATTGGATTAACTTTTAGGTCATTTTCGTCCTCCCTAGGCTTATTCTTGTCTAATTAGGGTTTCTAACCAATCTTGTGCATCCAATAGGTGTGTTTGTGTCATTGGATGAACATTTAGGTCATTTTCGTCCTCCCTAGGCTTATTCTTGTCCAATTAGGGTTTTTTAACCAATCTTGTGCATCCAATAAGTTCATTTGTGTCATTGGATGAACATTTAGGTCATTTTCGTCCTTCCAAGGCTTATTCTTGTCCAATTAGGGTTTTTAACCAATCTTGTGCATCCAATAGGTGTGTTTGTGTCATTTGATGAACATTTAGGTCATTTTCGTCCTCCCTATGCTTATTCTTGTACAATTAAGGTTTTTAACCAATCTTGTGTATCCAATAGGTGTGTTTGTGTCATTGGATGAACATTTAGGTCATTTTCGTCCTCCCTAGGCTTATTCTTGTCCAATTAGGGTTTTTAACCAATCTTGTGCATCCAATAAGTTCATTTGTGTCATTGGATTAACATTTAAGTCATTTTCGTCCTCCCTAGGCTTATTTTTGTCCAATAAGGGTTTCTAACCAATCTTGTGCATCCAATAGGTGTGTTTGTGTCATTGGATGAACATTTAGGTCATTTTCGTCCTCCCTAGGCTTATTCTTGTCCAATTAGGGTTTTTAACCAATCTTGTGCATCCAATAAGTTCATTTGTGTCATTGGATGAACATTTAGGTCATTTTTGTCCTCCCAAGGCTTATTCTTGTCCAATAAGGGTTTCTAACCAATCTTGTGCATCCAATAGGTGTGTTTTTGTCATTTGATGAAAATTTAGGTCATTTTCGTCCTCCGTATGCTTATTCTTGTCCAATTAGGGTTTTTAACCAATCTTGTGCATCCAATAGGTGTGTTTGTGTCATTGGATGAACATTTAGGTCATTTTCGTCCTCCCTAGGCTTATTCTTGTCCAATTAGGGTTTCTAACCAATCTTGTGCATCCAATAGGTGTGTTTGTGTCATTGGATGAACATTTAGGTCATTTTCGTCCTCCCTAGGCTTATTCTTGTCCAATTAGGGTTTTTAACCAATCTTGTGCATCCAATAAGTTCATTTGTGTCATTGAATAAACATTAAGGTCATTTTCGTCAACCCTAGGCTTATTCTTGTCCAATTAGGGTTTTTAACCAATCTTGTGCATCCAATAGGTGTCTTTTTGTGTCATTGGATGAACATTTAGGTCATTTTCGTCCTCCCTAGGCTTATTCTTGTCCAATTAGGGTTTCTAACCAATCTTGTGCATCCAATAGGTGTATTTGTGTCATTGGATGAACATTTAGGTCATTTTCGTCCTCCCTAGGCTTATTCTTGTCCAATTAGGGTTTTTGAGCAATCTTGTGCATCCAATAAGTTCATTTGTGTCATTGGATGAACATTTAGGTCATTTTCGTCCTCCCTAGGCTTATTCTTGTCTAATTAGGGTTTTTAAGCAATCTTGTGCATCCAATAAGTTCATTTGTGTTATTGAATGAACATTTAGGTTATTTTCGTCCTCCCTAGGCTTATTCTTGTCCAATTAGGGTTTTTAACCAATCTTGTGCATCCAATAGGTGTGTTTGTGTCATTGGATGAACATTTAGGTCATTTTCGTCCTCCCTAGGCTTATTCTTGTCCAATTAGGGTTTCTAACCAATCTTGTGCATCCAATAGGTGTGTTTGTGTCATTGGATGAACATTTAGGTCATTTTCGTCCTCCCTAGGCTTATTCTTGTCCAATTAGGGTTTTTAACCAATCTTGTGCATCCAATAAGTTCATTTGTGTCATTGGATGAACATTTAGGTCATTTTCGTCCACCCTAGTCTTATTCTTGTCCAATTAGGGTTTTAAGCAATCTTGTGCATCCAATAAGTTCATTTGTGTCATTGGATGAACATTTAGGTCATTTTCGTCCTCCCTAGTCTTATTCTTGTCCAATTAGGGTGTTAAGCAATCTTGTGCATCCAATAAGTTCATTTGTGTCATTGGATTAACATTTAGGTCATTTTCGTCCTTCCTAGGCTTATTCTTGTCCAATTAGGGTTTCTAACCAATCTTGTGCATCCAATAGGTGTGTTTGTGTCATTGGATGAACATTTAGGTCATTTTCGTCCTCCCTAGGCTTATTCTTGTCCAATTAGGGTTTTTAACCAATCTTGTGCATCCAATAAGTTCATTTGTGTCATTGGATGAACATTTAGGTCATTTTCGTCATCCCTAGGCTTATTCTTGTCCAATTAGGGTTTCTAACCAATCTTGTGCATCCAATAGGTGTGTTTAGTCATTTGATGAACATTTAGGTCATTTTCGTCCTCCCTAGGATTATTCTTGTCCAATTAGTGTTTTTAACCAATCTTGTGCATCCAATAAGTTCATTTGTGTCATTGGATTAACATTTAGGTCATTTTCGTCCTCCCTAGGCTTATTCTTGTCCAATTAGGGTTTCTAACCAATCTAGTGCATCTAATAGGTGTGTTTGTGTCATTGGATGAACATTTAGGTCATTTTCGTCCTCCCTAGGCTTATTCTTGTCCAATTAGGGTTTTTAACCAATCTTGTGCATCCAATAAGTTCATTTGTGTCATTGGATGAACATTTAGGTCATTTTCGACCTCCCTATGCTTATTCTTGTCCAATTAGGGTTTTTAACCAATCTTGTGCATCCAATACGTGTGTTTGTGTCATTGGATGAACATTTAGGTCATTTTCGTCCTCCCCAGGCTTATTCTTGTCCAACTAGGGTTTTAAGCAATCTTTTGCATCCAATAAGTTCATTTGTGTCATTGGATTAACATTTAGGTCATTTTCGTCCTCCCTAGGCTTATTCTTGTCCAATTAGAGTTTTTAACTAATCTTGTGCATCCAATACGTGTGTTTGTGTCATTGGATGAACATTTAGGTCATTTTCGTCCTCCCAAGGCTTATTCTTGTCCAATTAGGGTTTCTAACCAATCTTGTGCATCCAATAGGTGTGTTTGTGTCATTGGATGAACATTTAGGTCATTTTCGTCCTCCCTAGGCTTATTCTTGTCCAATTAGGTTTTTTAACCAATCTTGTGCATCCAATAAGTTCATTTGTGTCATTGGATGAACATTTAGGTCATTTTCGTCCTCCCTAGGCTTATTCTTGTCCAATTAGAGTTTTAACCAATCTTGTGCATCCAATAAGTTCATTTGTGTCATTGGATGAATATTTAGGTCATTTTCGTCCTCCCTAGGCTTATTCTGGTCCAATTAGGGTTTCTAACCAATCTTGTGCATCCAATAGGTGTGTTTGTGTCATTGGATAAACATTTAGGTCATTTTCGTCCTCCCTATGCTTATTCTTGTCCAATTAGGGTTTTTAACCAATCTTGTGCATCCAATAGGTGTGTTTGTGTCATTGGATGAACATTTAGGTCATTTTCGTCCTCCCTAGGCTTATTCTTGTCCAATTAGGGTTTTTAACCAATCTTGTGCATCCAATAAGTTCATTTGTGTCATTGGGTGAACATTTAGGTCATTTTCGTCCTCCCTAGGCTTATTCTTGTCCAATTAGGGTTTCTAACCAATCTTGTGCATCCAATAAGTTCATTTGTGTCATTGGATGAACATTTAGGTCATTTTCATCCTCCCTAGGCTTATTCTTGTCCAATTAGGGTTTCTAACCAATCTTGTGCGTCCAATAGGTGTGTTTGTGTCATTGGATGAACATTTAGGTCATTTTCGTCCTCCCTAGTCTTATTCTTGTCCAATTAGGGTTTTAAGGAATCTTGTGCATCCAATAAGTTCATTTGTGTCATTGGATGAATATTTAGGTCATTTTCGTCCTCCCTAGGCTTATTCTTGTCCAATTAGGGTTTTTAACTAATCTTGTGTATCCAATAAGTTCATTTGTGTCATTGGGTGAACATTTAGGTCATTTTCGTCCTCCCTAGGCTTATTCTTGTCCAATTAGGGTTTCTAACCAATCTTGTGCATCCAATAAGTTCATTTGTGTCATTGGATGAACATTTAGGTCATTTTCGTCCTCCCTAGGCTTATTCTTGTCCAATTAGGGTTTCTAACCAATCTTGTGCATCCAATAGGTATGTTTGTGTTATTGGATGAACATTTAGGTCATTTTCGTCCTCCCTAGTCTTATTATTGTCCAATTAGGGTTTTAAGCAATCTTGTGCATCCAATAAGTTCATTTGTGCCATTGGATGAATATTTAGGTCATTTTCGTCCTCCCTAGGCTTATTCTTGTCCAATTAGGGTTTTTAACTAATCTTGTGTATCCAATAAGTTCATTTGTGTCATTGGGTGAACATTTAGGTCATTTTCGTCCTCCCTAGGCTTATTCTTGTCCAATTAGGGTTTCTAACCAATCTTGTGCATCCAATAAGTTCATTTGTGTCATTGGATGAACATTTAGGTCATTTTCGTCCTCCCTAGGCTTATTCTTGTCCAATTAGGGTTTCTAACCAAACTTGTGCATCCAATAGGTGTATTTGTGTCATTGGATGAACATTTAGGTCATTTTCGTCCTCCCTAGGCTTATTCTTGTCCAATTAGGGTTTTTAAGCAATCTTGTGCATCCAATAAGTTCATTTGTGTCATTGGATGAACATTTACGTCATTTTCGTCCTCCCTAGGCTTAATCTTGTCCAATTAGGGTTTTTAACCAATCTTGTGCATCCAATAGGTGTGTTTGTGTCATTGGATGAACATTTAGGTCATTTTCGTCCTCCCTACGCTTATTCTTGTCCAATTAGGGTTTTTAACCAATCTTGTGCATCCAATAGGTGTGTTTGTGTCATTGGATGAACATTTAGGTCATTTTCGTCCTCCCTAGGCTTATTCTTGTCCAATTAGGGTTTTTAACCAATCTTGTGCATCCAATAAGTTCATTTGTGTCATTGGATAAACACTTAGGTGATTTTCGTCCACCCTAGGCTTACTCTTGTCCAATTAGGGTTTTTAACCAATCTTGTGCATCCAATAAGTTCATTTGTGTCATTGGATGAACATTTAGGTCATTTTCGTCCTCCATAGGCTTATTGTTGTCCAATTAGTGTTTTTAACCAATCTTGTGCATCCAATAGGTGTGTTTGTGTCATTGGATGAACATTTAGGTCATTTTTCGTCCTCCCTAGGCTTATTCTTGTTCAATTAGGGTTTTTAAGCAATCTTGTGCATCCAATAAGTTCATTTGTGTCATTGGATGAACATTTAGGTCATTTTCGTCCTCCCTAGGGTTATTCTTGTCCAATTAGGGTTTTTAAGCAATCTTGTGCATCCAATAAGTTCATTTGTGTCATTGGATGAACATTTACGTCATTTTCGTCCTCCCTAGGCTTATTCTTGTCCAATTAGGGTTTTTAACCAATCTTGTGCATCCAATAGGTGTGTTTGTGTCATTGGATGAACATTTAGGTCATTTTCGTCCTCCCTAGGCTTATTCTTGTCCAATTAGGGTTTTTAACCAATCTTGTGCATCCAATAAGTTCATTTGTGTCATTGGATAAACATTTTGGTCATTTTCGTCCACCCTAGGCTTATTCTTGTCTAATTAGGGTTTTTAACCAATCTTGTGCATCCAATAAGTTCATTTGTGTCATTGGATGAACATTTAGGTCATGTTCGTCCTCCCTAGGCTTATTCTTGTCCAATTAGGGTTTTTAACCAATCTTGTGCATCCAATAAGTTCATTTGTGTCATTGGATGAACATTTAGGTCATTTTCGTCCTCCCTAGGCTTATTCTTGTCCAATTAGGGTTTTTAACCAATCTTGTGCATCCAATAGGTGTGTTTGTGTCATTGGATGAACATTTAGGTCATTTTCGTCCTCCCTAGGCTTATTCTTGTCCAATTAGGGTTTTTAACCAATCTTGTGCATCCAATAAGTTCATTTGTGTCATTGGATTAACATTTAGGTCATTTTCGTCCTTCCTAGGTTATTCTTGTCCAATTAGGGTTTCTGACCAATCTTGTGCATCCAATAGGTGTGTTTGTGTCATTGGATGAACATTTAGGTCATTTTCGTCCTCCCTAGGCTTATTCTTGTCCAATTAGGGTTTTTAACCAATCTTGTGCATCCAATAAGTTCATTTGTGTCATTGGATAAACATTTAGGTCATTTTCGTCCTCCCTAGGTTTATTCTTGTCCAATTAGGGTTTTTAACCAATCTTGTGCATCCAGTAGGTGTGTTTGTGTCATTGGATGAACATTTAGGTCATTTTCTTCCTCCCTAGGCTTATTCTTGTCCAATTAGGGTTTTTAACCAATCTTGTGCATCCAATAGGTGTATTTGTGTCATTGGATGAACATTTAGGTCATTTTTGTCCTCCCTAGGCTTATTCTTGTCTAATTTGGGTTTTTAAGCAATATTGTGCATCCAATAAGTTCATTTGTGTCATTGGATGAACATTTAGGTCATTTTCGTCCTCCCTAGGCTTATTCTTGTCCAATTAGGGTTTTTAACCAATCTTGTGCATCCAATAGGTGTGTTTGTGTCATTGGATGAACATTTAGGTCATTTTCGTCCTCCCTAGGCTTATTCTTGTCAAATTAGGGTTTCTAACCAATCTTTTGCATCCAATAGGTGTATTTGTGTCATTGGATGAACATTTAGGTCATTTTCGTCCTCCCTAGGCTTATTCTTGTCCAATTAGGGTTTTTAAGCAATCTTGTGTATCTAATAAGTTCATTTGTGTCATTGGATGAACATTTAGGTCATTTTCGTCCTCCCTAGGCTTATTCTTGTCCAATTAGGGTTTCTAACCAATCTTGTGCATCCAATAAGTTCATTTGTGTCATTGGATGAACATTTAGGTCATTTTCGTCCTCCCTAGGCTTATTCTTGTCCAATTAGGGTTTCTAACCAATCTTGCGCATCCAATAGGTGTATTTGTGTCATTGGATGAACATTTAGGTCATTTTCGTCCACCCTAGGCTTATTCTTGTCCAATTAGGGTTTTTAAGCAATCTTGTGCATCCAATAAGTTCATTTGTGTCATTGGATGAACATTTAGGTCATTTTCGTCCTCCCTAGGCTTATTCTTGTCCAATTAGGGTTTTTAACCAATCTTGTGCATCCAATAGGTGTGTTTGTGTCATTGGATGAACATTTAGGTCATTTTCGTCCTCCCTAGGCTTATTCTTGTCCAATTAGGGTTTTTAACCAATCTTGTGCATCCAATAAGTTCATTTGTGTCATTGGATTAACATTTAGGTCATTTTTGTCCTTCCTAGGCTTATTCTTGTCCAATTAGGGTTTCTAACAAATCTTGTGCATCCAATAGGTGTCTTTGTGTCATTGGATGAACATTTAGGTCATTTTCGTCCTCCTTAGTCTTATTCTTGTCCAATTAGGGTTTTAACCAATCTTGTGCATCCAATAAGTTCATTTGTGTCATTGGATGAACATTTAGGTCATTTTCGTTCTCCCTAGGCTTATTCTTGTCCAATTAGGGTTTTTAACCAATCTTGTGCATCCAATAGGTGTGTTTGTGTCATTGGATGAACATTTAGGTCATTTTCGTCCTCCCTAGGCTTATTCTTGTCCAATTAGGGTTTTTAACCAATCTTGTGCATCCAATAAGTTCATTTGTGTCATTGGATAAACATTTAGGTCATTTTCGTCAACCCAAGGCTTATTCTTGTCCAATTAGGGTTTTTAACCTATCTTGTGCATCCAATAGGTGTATTTGTGTCATTTGATGAAAATTTAGGTCATTTTCGTCCTCCCTAGGCTTATTCTTGTCCAATTAGGGTTTCTAACCAATCTTGTGCATCCAATAGGTGTGTTTGTGTCATTGGATGAACATTTAGGTCATTTTCGTCCTCCCTAGGCTTATTCTTGTCCAATTAGGGTTTGTAACCAATCTTGTGCATCCAATAGGTGTGTTTGTGTCATTGGATGAACATTTAGGTCATTTTCGTCCTCCCTATGCTTATTCTTGTCCAATTAGGGTTTTTAACCAATCTTGTGCATCCAATAGGTGTGTTTGTGTCATTGGATGAACATTTAGGTCATTTTCGTCCTCCCTAGGCTTATTCTTGTCCAATTAGGGTTTTTAACCAATCTTGTGCATCCAATAAGTTCATTTGTGTCATTGGGTGAACATTTACGTCATTTTCGTCCTCCCTAGGCTTAGTCTTGTCCAATTAGGGTTTCTAACCAATCTTGTGCATCCAATAGGTGTGTTTAGTCATTTGATGAACATTTAGATTATTTTCGTCCTCCCTAGGCTTATTCTTGTCCAATTAGGGTTTTTAACCAATCTTGTGCATCCAATAAGTTCATTTGTGTCATTGGATTAACTTTTAGGTCATTTTCGTCCTCCCTAGGCTTATTCTTGTCTAATTAGGGTTTCTAACCAATCTTGTGCATCCAATAGGTGTGTTTGTGTCATTGGATGAACATTTAGGTCATTTTCGTCCTCCCTAGGCTTATTCTTGTCCAATTAGGGTTTTTTAACCAATCTTGTGCATCCAATAAGTTCATTTGTGTCATTGGATGAACATTTAGGTCATTTTCGTCCTTCCAAGGCTTATTCTTGTCCAATTAGGGTTTTTAACCAATCTTGTGCATCCAATAGGTGTGTTTGTGTCATTTGATGAACATTTAGGTCATTTTCGTCCTCCCTATGCTTATTCTTGTACAATTAAGGTTTTTAACCAATCTTGTGTATCCAATAGGTGTGTTTGTGTCATTGGATGAACATTTAGGTCATTTTCGTCCTCCCTAGGCTTATTCTTGTCCAATTAGGGTTTTTAACCAATCTTGTGCATCCAATAAGTTCATTTGTGTCATTGGATTAACATTTAAGTCATTTTCGTCCTCCCTAGGCTTATTTTTGTCCAATAAGGGTTTCTAACCAATCTTGTGCATCCAATAGGTGTGTTTGTGTCATTGGATGAACATTTAGGTCATTTTCGTCCTCCCTAGGCTTATTCTTGTCCAATTAGGGTTTTTAACCAATCTTGTGCATCCAATAAGTTCATTTGTGTCATTGGATGAACATTTAGGTCATTTTTGTCCTCCCAAGGCTTATTCTTGTCCAATAAGGGTTTCTAACCAATCTTGTGCATCCAATAGGTGTGTTTTTGTCATTTGATGAAAATTTAGGTCATTTTCGTCCTCCGTATGCTTATTCTTGTCCAATTAGGGTTTTTAACCAATCTTGTGCATCCAATAGGTGTGTTTGTGTCATTGGATGAACATTTAGGTCATTTTCGTCCTCCCTAGGCTTATTCTTGTCCAATTAGGGTTTCTAACCAATCTTGTGCATCCAATAGGTGTGTTTGTGTCATTGGATGAACATTTAGGTCATTTTCGTCCTCCCTAGGCTTATTCTTGTCCAATTAGAGTTTTTAAGCAATCTTGTACATCCAATAAGTTCATTTGTGTCATTGGATGAACATTTAGGTCATTTTCGTCCTCCCCAGGCTTATTCTTGTCCAATTAGGGTTTTTAACCAATCTTGTGCATCAAATAGGTGTATTTGTGTCATTGGATGAACATTTAGGTCATTTTCGTCCTCCCTAGGCTTATTCTTGTCCAATTAGGGTTTCTAACCAATCTTGTGCATCCAATAGGTGTGTTTGTGTCATTGGATGAACATTTAGGTCATTTTCGTCCTCCCTAGGCTTATTCTTGTCCAATTAGGGTTTTTAACCAATCTTGTGCATCCAATAAGTTCATTTGTGTTATTGGATTAACATTTAGGTCATTTTCGTCCTCCCTAGGCTTATTCTTGTCCAATTAGGGTTTCTAAACAATCTTGTGCATCCAATAGGTGTGTTTGTGTCATTGGATGAACATTTAGGTCATTTTCGTCCTCCCTAGGCTTATTCTTGTCCAATTAGGGTTTTTAACCAATCTTTTGCATCCAATAAGTTCATTTGTGTCATTGGATGAATAGTTAGGTCATTTTCGTCCTCCCTAGGCTTATTCTTGTCCAATTAGGGTTTCTAACCATTCTTGTGCATCCAATAGGTGTGTTTGTGTCATTGGATGTCATTTTCGTGCTTCCTAGGCTTATTCTTGTCCAATTAGGGTTTCTAACCAATCTTGTGCATCCAATAGGTGTGTTTGTGTCATTGGATGAACATTTAGGTTATTTTCGTCCTCCCTAGTCTTATTCTTGTCCAATTAGGGTTTTAAGCAATCTTGTGCATCCAATAAGTTCATTTGTGTCATTGGATGAATATTTAGGTCATTTTCATCCTCCCTAGGCTTATTCTTGTCCAATTAGGGTTTCTAACCAATCTTGTGCATCCAATAGGTGTGTTTGTGTCATTGGATGAACATTTAGGTCATTTTCGTCCTCCCTATGCTTATTCTTGTCCAATTAGGGTTTTTAACCAATCTTGTGCATCCAATAGGTGTGTTTGTGACATTGGATGAACATTTAGGTCTTTTTCGTCCTCCCTAGGCTTATTCTTGTCCAATTAGGGTTTTTAACCAATCTTGTGCATCCAATAAGTTCATTTGTGTCATTGGATGAACATTTAGGTCATTTTCGTCCTCCCAAGGCTTATTCTTGTACAATTAGGGTTTCTAACCAATCTTGTGCATCCAATAGGTGTGTTTGTGTCATTGGATGAACATTTAGGTCATTTTCGTCCTCCCTAGGCTTATTCTAGTCCAATTAGTGTTTGTAACCAATCTTGTGAATCCAATAGGGGTGTTTGTGTCATTGGATGAACATTTAGGTCATTTTAGTCCTCCCTAGTCTTATTCTTGTCCAATTAGGGTTTTTAACCAATCTTGTGCATCCAATAAGTTCATTTGTGTCATTGGATGAACATTTAGGTCATTTTCGTCCTCCCTAGGCTTATTCTTGTCCAATTAGGGTTTTTAACCAAACTTGTGCTTCCAATAGGTGTGTTTGTGTCATCGGATGAACATTTAGGTGATTTTCGTCCTCCCTAGTCTTATTCTTGTCTAATTAGGGGTTTAAGCAATCTTGTGCATCCAATAAGTTCATTTGTGTCATTGGATGAATATTTAGGTCATTTTCATCCTCCCTAGGCTTATTCTTGTCCAATTAGGGTTTCTAAACAATCTTGTGAATCCAATAGGTGTGTTTGTGTCATTGGATGAACATTTAGGTCATTTTAGTCCTCCCTAGTCTTATTCTTGTCCAATTAGGGTTTTTAACCAATCTTGTGCATCCAATAAGTTCATTTGTGTCATTGGATGAACATTTAGGTCATTTTCGTCCTCCCTAAGCTTATTCTTGTCCAATTAGGGTTTTTAACCAATCTTGTGCATCCAATAGGTGTGTTTGTTTCATTGGATGAACATTTAGGTCATTTTCATCCTCCCTAGGCTTATTCTTGTCCAATTAGGGTTTTTAACCAATCTTGAGCATCCAATAAGTTCATTTGTGTCATTGGATGAACATTTAGGTCATTTTCGTCCTCCCTATGCTTATTCTTGTCCAATTAGGGTTTTTAACCAATCTTGTGCATCCAATAGGTGTGTTTGTGTCATTGGATGAACATTTAGGTCATTTTCGTCCTCCCTAGGCTTATTCTTGTCCAATTAGGGTTTTTAACCAATCTTGTGCATCCAATAAGTTCATTTGTGTCATTGGATTACTATTTAGGTCATTTTCGTCTTCCCTAGGCTTATTCTTGTCCAATTAGGGTTTCTAACCAATCTTGTGCATCCAATAGGTGTGTTTGTGTCCTTCGATGAACATTTAGGTCATTTTCGTCCTCCCTAGGCTTATTCTTGTCCAATTAGGGTTTTTAACCAATCTTGTGCATCCAATAAGTTCATTTGTTCATTGGATGAACATTTAGGTCATTTTCGTCCTCCCTATGCTTATTCTTGTCCAATTAGGGTTTTTAACCAATCTTGTGCATCCAATAGGTGTGTTTGTGTCATTGGATGAACATTTAGGTCATTTTCGTCCTCCCTAAGCTTATTCTTGTCCAATTAGGGATTTTAACCAATCTTGTGCATCCAATAAGTTCATTTGTGTCATTGGGTGAACATTTGGGTCATTTTCGTCCTCCCTAGGCTTATTCTTGTCCAATTAGGGTTTCTAACCAATCTTGTGCATCCAATAGGTGTGTTTAATCATTTGATGAACATTTAGGTTATTTTCGTCCTCCCTAGGCTTATTCTTGTCCAATTAGGGTTTCTAACCAATCTTGTGCATCCAATAGGTGTGTTTGTGTCATTGGATGAACATTTAGGTCATTTTCGTCCTCCCTAGGCTTATTCTTGTCCAATTAGGGTTTTTAACCAATCTTGTGCATCCAATAAGTTCATTTGTGTCATTGGGTGAACATTTAGGTCATTTTCGTCCTCCCCAGGCTTATTCTTGTCCAATTAGGGTTTCTAACCAATCTTGTGCATCCAATAGGTGTGTTTAGTCATTTGATGAACATTTAGGTTATTTTCGTCCTCCCTAGGCTTATTCTTGTCCAATTAGGAGTTTTAACCAATCTTGTGCATCCAATAAGTTCATTTGTGTCATTGGATGAACATTTAGGTCATTTTCGTCCTCCCTAGGCTTATTCTTGTCTAATTAGGGTTTTTAACCAATCTTGTGCATCCAATAGGTGTGTTTGTGTCATTGGATGAACATTTAGGTCATTTTCGTCCTCCCTAGGCTTATTCTTGTCCAATTAGGGTTTTTAACCAATCTTGTGCATCCAATAAGTTCATTTGTGTCATTGGATTAACATTTAGGTCATTTTCGTCCTTCCTAGGCTTATTCTTGTCCAATTAGGGTTTCTAACCAATCTTGTGCATCCAATAGGTGTGTTTGTGTCATTGGATGAACATTTAGGTTATTTTCGTCCTCCCTAGTCTTATTCTTGTCCAATTAGGGTTTTAAGCAATCTTGTGCATCCAATAAGTTCATTTGTGTCATTGGATGAATATTTAGGTCATTTTCATCCTCCCTAGGGTTATTCTTCTCCAATTAGGGTTTCTAACCAATCTTGTGAATCCAATAGGTGTGTTTGTGTCATTGGATGAACATTTAGGTCATTTTCGTCCTTCCTAGACTTATTCTTGTCCAATTAGGGTTTTTAACCAATCTTGTGCATCCAATAAGTTCATTTGTGTCATTGGATGAACATTTAGGTCATTTTCGTCCTCCCTAGGCTTATTCTTGTCCAATTAGGGTTTTTAACCAATCTTGTGCATCCAATAAGTTCATTTGTATCATTGGATTAACATTTAGGTCATTTTCGTCCTTCCTAGGCTTATTCTTGTCCAATTAGGGTTTCTAACCAATCTTGTGCATCCAATAGGTGTGTTTGTGTCATTGGATGAACATTTAGGTTATTTTCGTCCTCCCTAGTCTTATTCTTGTCCAATTAGGGTTTTAAGCAATCTTGTGCATCCAATAAGTTCATTTGTGTCATTGGATGAATATTTAGGTCATTTTCATCCTCCCTAGGGTTATTCTTCTCCAATTAGGGTTTCTAACCAATCTTGTGAATCCAATAGGTGTGTTTGTGTCATTGGATGAACATTTAGGTCATTTTCGTCCTCCCTAGTCATATTCTTGTCCAATTAGGGTTTTTAACCAATCTTGTGCATCCAATAGGTGTGTTTGTGTCATTGGATGAACATTTAGGTCATTTTCGTCCTCCCTAGGCTTATTCTTGTCCAATTAGGGTTTTTAACCAATCTTGTGCATCCAATAAGTTCATTTGTGTCATTGGATGAACATTTAGATCATTTTCGTCCTCCCTATGCTTATTCTTGTCCAATTAGGGTTTTTAACCAATCTTGTGCATCCAATAGGTGTGTTTGTGTCATTGGATGAACATTTAGGTCATTTTCGTCCTCCCTAGGCTTATTCTTGTCCAATTAGGGTTTTTAACCAATCTTGTGCATCCAATAAGTTCATTTGTGTCATTGGATTAACATTTAGGTCATTTTAGTCCTTCCTAGGCTTATTCTTGTCCAATTAGGGTTTCTAACCAATCTTGTGCATCCAATAGGTGTGTTTGTGTCATTGGATGAACATTTAGGTCATTTTCGTCCTCCCTAGGCTTATTCTTGTCCAATTAGGGTTTTTAACCAATCTTGTGCATCCAATAAGTTCATTTGTGTCATTGGATTAACATTTAGGTCATTTTCGACCTCCCTACGCTTATTCTTGTCCAATTAGGGTTTCTAACCAATCTTGGGCATCCAATAGGTGTGTTTGTGTCATTGGATTAACATTTAGGTCATTTTCGTCCTCCCTAGGCTTATTCTTGTCCAATTAGGGTTTTTAACCAATCTTGTGCATCCAATAAGTTCATTTGTGTCATTGGATGAACATTTAGGTCATTTTCGTCCTCCCTAGGCTTATTCTTGCCCAATTAGTGTTTTTAACCAATCTTGTGCATCCAATAGGTGTGTTTGTGTCATTGGATGAACATTTAGGTCATTTTCGTCCTCCCTAGGCTTATTCTTGTCCAATTAGGGTTTTTAACCAATCTTGTGCATCCAATAAGTTCATTTGTGTCATTGGATGAACATTTAGGTCATTTTCGTCCTCCCTAGGCTTATTCTTGTCCAATTAGGGTTTTTAACCAATCTAGTGCATCCAATAAATTCATTTGTGTCATTGGATTAACATTTAGGTCATTTTCGTCCTTCCTAGGCTTATTCTTGTCCAATTAGGGTTTCTAACCAATCTTGTGCATCAAATAGGTGTGTTTGTGTCATTGGATGAACATTTAGGTCATTTTCATCCTCCCTAGGCTTATTCTTGTCCAATTAGGGTTTTTAACCAATCTTGTGCATCCAATACGTTCATTTGTGTCATTGGATTAACATTTAGGTCATTTTCGTCCTTCCTAGGCTTATTTTTGTCCAATTAGGGTTTCTAACCAATCTTGTGCATCCAATAGGTGTGTTTGTGTCATTGGATGAACATTTAGGTCATTTTCGTCCTCCCTAGGCTTATTCTTGTCCAATTAGGGTTTTTAACCAATCTTGTGCATCCAATAAGTTCATTTGTGTCATTGGATTAACATTTAGGTCATTTTCGTCCTTCTTAAGCTTATTCTTGTCCAATTAGGGTTTCTAACCAATCTTGTGCATCCAATAGGTGTGTTTGTGTCATTGGATGAACATTTAGGTCATTTTCGTCCTCCCTAGTCTTATTCTTGTCCAATTAGGGTTTTAAGCAATCTTGTGCATCCAGTAAGTTCATTTGTGTCATTGGATGAACATTTAGGTCATTTTCGTCCTCCCTAGGCTTATTCTTGTCCAATTAGGGTTTTTAAGCAATCTTGTGCATCTTATAAGTTCATTTGTGTCATTGGATTAAGATTTAAGTCATTTTCGTCCTCCCTAGGCTTATTCTTGTCCAGTTAGGGTTTTTAACCAATCTTGTGCATCCAATAGGTGTGTTTGTGTCATTGGATGAACATTTAGGTCATTTTCGTCCTCCCTAGGCTTATTCTTGTCCAATTAGGGTTTTTAACCAATCTTGTGCATCCAATAGGTGTGTTTGTGTCATTGGATGAACATTTAGGTCATTTTCGTTCTCCCTAGGCTTATTCTTGTCCAATTAGGGTTTCTAACCAATCTTGTGCATCCAATAAGTTCATTTGTGTCATTCGATTAACATTTAGGTCATTTTCGTCCTCCCTAGGCTTATTCTTGTCCAATTAGGGTTTTTAACCAATCTTGTGCATCCAATAGGTGTGTTTGTGTCATTGGATGAACATTTAGGTCATTTTCGTCCTCCCTAGGCTTATTTTTGTCCAATTAGGGTTTCTAACCAATCTTGTGCATCCAATAGGTGTGTTTGTGTCATTGGATGAACATTTAGGTCATTTTCGTCCTCCCTAGGCTTATTCTTGTCCAATTAGGGTTTTTAACCAATCTTGTGCATCCAAGAAGTTCATTTGTGTCATTGGATGAACATTTAGGTCATTTTCGTCCTCCCAAGGCTTATTCTTGTCCAATTAGGGTTTCTAACCCATCTTGTGCATCCAATAGGTGTGTTTGTGTCATTGGATGAACATTTAGGTCATTTTCGTCCTCCCTATGCTTATTCTTGTCCAAATAGGGTTTTTAACAAATCTTGTGCATCCAATAGGTGTGTTTGTGTCATTGGATGAACATTTAGGTCATTTTCGTCCTCCCTAGGCTTATTCTTGTCCAATTAGGGTTTTTAACCAATCTTGTGCATCCAATAAGTTCATTTGTGTCATTGGGTGAACATTTAGGTCATTTTCGTCCTCCCTAGGCTTATTCTTGTCCAATTAGGGTTTCTAACCAATCTTGTGCATCCAATAGGTGTATTTAGTCATTTGATGAACATTTAGGTTATTTTCGTCCTCCCTAGGCTTATTCTTGTCCAATTAGGGTTTTTAACCAATCTTGTGCATCCAATAAGTTCATTTGTGTCATTGGATTAACATTTAGGTCATTTTCGTCCTCACTAGGCTTATTCTTGTCCAATTAGGGTTTCTAACCAATCTTGTGAATCCAATAGGTGCGTTTGTGTCATTGGATGAACATTTAGGTCATTTTCATCCTCCCTAGTCTTATTCTTGTCCAATTAGGGTTTTTAACCAATCTTGTGCATCCAATATGTTCATTTGTGTCATTAGACGAACATTTAGGTCATTTTCGTCCATCCTAGGCTTATTTTTGTCCAATTAGGGTTTTTAACCAATCTTGTGCATCCAATAGGTGTGTTTGTGTCATTGGATGAATATTTAGGTTATTTTCGTCCTCCCTAGGCTTATTCTTGTCCAATTAGGGTTTTTAACCAATCTTGTGCATCCAATAAGTTCATTTGTGTCATTGGATTAACATTTAGGTCATTTTCGTCCTTGCTAGGTTTATTCTTGTCCAATTAGGGTTTCTAACCAATCTTGGGCATCCAATAGGTGTGTTTGTGTCATTGGATGAACATTTAGGTCATTTTCGTCCTCCCTAGTCTTATTCTTGTCCAATTAGGGTTTTAAGCAATCTTGTGCATCCAATAAGTTCATTTGTGTCATTCGATGAATATTTAGGTCATTTTCGTCCTCGCTAGGCTTATTCTTGTCCAATTAGGGTTTCTAACCAATCTTGTGCATCCAATAGGTGTGTTTGTGTCATTGGGTGAACATTTAGGTCATTTTCGTCCTTCCTAGGCTTATTCTTGTCCAATTAGGGTTTCTAACCAATCTTGTGCATCCAATAGGTGTGTTTAGTCATTTGATGAACATTTAGGTTATTTTCGTCCCCCCTAGGCTTATTCTTGTCCAATTAGGGTTTTTAACCAATCTTGTGCATCCAATAAGTTCATTTGTGTCATTGGATTAACATTTAGGTCATTTTCGTCCTCCCTAGGCTTATTCTTGTCCAATTAGGGTTTCTAACCAATCTTGTGCATCCAATAGGTGTGTTTGTGTCATTGGATGAACATTTAGGTCATTTTCGTCCTCCCTGTGCTTATTCTTGTCCAATTAGGGTTTTTAACCAATCTTGTGCATCCAATAAGTTCATTTGTGTCATTGGATGAACATTTAGGTCATTTTCGTCCTCCCAAGGCTTATTCTTGTCCAATTAGGGTTTCTTACCAATCTTGTGCATCCAATAGGTGTGTTTGTGTCATTGGATGAACATTTAGGTCATTTCCGTCCTCCCTATGCTTATTCTTGTCCAATTAGGGTTTTTAACCAATCTTGTGCATCCAATAGGTGTGTTTGTGTCATTGGATGAACATTTAGGTCATTTTCGTCCTCCCTAGGCTTATTCTTGTCCAATTAGGGTTTTTAACCAATCTTGTGCATCCAATAAGTTCATTTGTATCATTGGATTAACATTTAGGTCATTTTCGTCCTTCCTAGGCTTATTCTTGTCCAATTAGGGTTTCTAACCAATCTTGTGCATCCAATAGGTGTGTTTGTGTCATTGGATGAACATTTAGGTTATTTTCGTCCTCCCTAGTCTTATTCTTGTCCAATTAGGGTTTTAAGCAATCTTGTGCATCCAATAAGTTCATTTGTGTCATTGGATGAATATTTAGGTCATTTTCATCCTCGCTAGGCTTATTCTTGTCCAATTAGGGTTTCTAACCAATCTTTTGCATCCAATAGGCGTGTTTGTGTCATTGGATGAACATTTAGGTCATTTTCGTCCTCCCTAGTCTTATTCTTGTCCAATTAGGGTTTCTAAACAATCTTGTGCATCCAATAGGTGTGTTTGTGTCATTGGATGAACATTTAGGTCATTTTCGTCCTCCCTAGGCTTATTCTTGTCCAATTAGGGTTTTTAACCAATCTTGTGCATCCAATAAGTTCATTTGTGTCATTGGATTAACATTTAGGTCATTTTCGTCCTTTCTAGGCTTATTCTTGTCCAATTAGGGTTTCTAACCAATCTTGTGCATCCAATAGGTGTGTTTGTGTCATTGGATGAACATTTAGGTTATTTTCGTCCTCCCTAGTCTTATTCTTGTCCAATTAGGGTTTTAAGCAATCTTGTGCATCCAATAAGTTCATTTGTGTCATTGGATGAATATTTAGGTCATTTTCATCCTCGCTAGGCTTATTCTTGTCCAATTAGGGTTTCTAACCAATCTTTTGCATCCAATAGGTGTGTTTGTGTCATTGGATGAACATTTAGGTCATTTTCGTCCTCCCTAGTCTTATTCTTGTCCAATTAGGGTTTCTAAACAATCTTGTGCATCCAATAGGTGTGTTTGTGTCATTGGATGAACATTTAGGTCATTTTCGTCCTCCCTAGGCTTATTCTTGTCCAATTAGGGTTTTTAACCAATCTTGTGCATCCAATAAGTTCATTTGTGTCATTGGATTAACATTTAGGTCATTTTCGTCCTCCCTAGGCTTATTCTTGTCCAATTAGGGTTTTAAGCAATCTTGTGCATCCAATAAGTTCATTTGTGTCATTGGATGAATATTTAGTTCACTTTCATCCTCTCTAGGCTTATTCTTGTCCAATTAGGGTTTCTAACCAATCTTGTGCATCCAATAGGTGTGTTTGTGTCATTGGATGAACATTTAGGTCATTTTCGTCCTCCCTAGGCTTATTCTTGTCCAATTAGGGTTTTTAACCAATCTTGTGCATCCAATAAGTTCATTTGTGTCATTGGATGAACATTTAGGTCATTTTCGTCCACCCTAGTCTTATTCTTGTCCAATTAGGGTTTTAAGCAATCTTGTGCATCCAATAAGTTCATTTGTGTCATTGGATGAACATTTAGGTCATTTTCGTCCTCCCTAGTCTTATTCTTGTCCAATTAGGGTGTTAAGCAATCTTGTGCATCCAATAAGTTCATTTGTGTCATTGGATTAACATTTAGGTCATTTTCGTCCTTCCTAGGCTTATTCTTGTCCAATTAGGGTTTCTAACCAATCTTGTGCATCCAATAGGTGTGTTTGTGTCATTGGATGAACATTTAGGTCATTTTCGTCCTCCCTAGGCTTATTCTTGTCCAATTAGGGTTTTTAACCAATCTTGTGCATCCAATAAGTTCATTTGTGTCATTGGATTAACATTTAGGTCATTTTCGTCCTTCCTAGGCTTATTCTTGTCCAATTAGGGTTTCTAATCAATCTTGTGCATTCAATAGGTGTGTTTGTGTCATTGGATGAACATTTAGGTCATTTTCGTCCTCCCTAGGCTTATTCTTGTCCAATTAGGGTTTTTAACCAATCTTGTGCATCCAATAAGTTCATTTGTGTCATTGGATTAACATTTAGGTCATTTTCTTCCTCCCTAGGTATATTCTTGTCCAATTAGAGTTTTAGACCAATCTTGTGCATCCAATAGGTGTGTTTGTGTCATTGGATGATCAATTAGGTCATTTTCGTCCTCCCTAGGCTTATTCTTGTCCAATTAGGGTTTTTAACCAATCTTGTGCATCCAATAGGTGTGTTTGTGTCATTGGATGATCAATTACGTCATTTTCGTCCTCCCTAGACTTATTCTTGTCCAATTAGGGTTTTCAACCAATCTTGTGCATCCAATAGGTGTGTTTGTGTCATTGGATGATCAATTAGGTCATTTTCGTCCTCCCTAGGCTTATTCTTGTCCAATTAGGGTTTTTAACTAATCTTGTGCATCCAATAAGTTCATTTATGTCATTGGATGATCAATTAGGTCATTCTCGTCCTCCCTAGGCATATTCTTGTCCAATTAGGGTTTTTAACCAATCTTGTGCATCCAATAAGTTCATTTGTGTCATTGGATGAACATTTAGGTCATTTCGTCCTCCATAGTCTTATTCTTGTCCAATTAGGGTTTTTATGCAATCTTGTGCATCCAATAGGTGTGTTTGTGTCATTGGAGGAACATTTAGGTCATTTTCGTCCTCCGTAGGCATATTCTTATCCAATTAGGGTTTTTAACCAATCATGTGCTTCCAATAGGTGTGTTTGTGTCATTGGATGATCAATTAGGTCATTTTCGTCCTCCCTAGGCATATTCTTGTCCAATTAGGGTTTTTAACGAATCTTGTGCATCCAATAGGTGTGTTTGTGTCATTGGATGATCAATTAGGTTATTTTCGTCCTCCCTAGGCATATTCTTGTCCAATTAGGGTTTTTAACCAATCTTGTGCATCCAATAGGTGTGTTTGTGGCAATGGATGATCAATTAGGTCATTTTCGTCCTCCCTAGGCTTATTCTTGTCCAATAAAGGTTTTTAACCAATCTTGTGCATCCAATAGGTGTGTTTGTGTCATTTGATGAACAATTAGGTCATTTTCGTCCTCCCTAGGCTTATTCTTGTCCAATTAGGGTTTTTAACCAATCTTGTGCATCCAATAGGTGTGTTTGTGTCATTGGATGATCAATTAGGTCATTTTCGTCCTCCCTAGGCTTATTCTTGTCCAATTAGGGTTTTTAACCAATCTTGTGTATCCAATAAGTTCATTAGTGTCATTGGATGATCAACTAGGTCATTTCCGTCCTCCCTAGGCATGTTCTTGTCCAACTAGGGTTTTGAACCAATCTTGTGCATCCAATAGGTGTGTTTGTGTCATTGGATGATCAATTAGGTCATTTTGGTCCTCCCTAGGCATATTATTGTCCAATTAGGGTTTTTAACCAATCTTGTGCATCCAATAGGTGTGTTTGTGTCATTGGATGATCAATTAGGTCATTTTCGTCCTCCCTAGGCATATTCTTGTCCAATTAGGGTTTTTAACCAATCTTGTGCATCCAATAGGTGTGTTTGTGTCATTGGATGATCAATTAGGTCATTTTCGTCCTCCCTAGGCTTATTCTTGTCCAATTAGGGTTTTTAACCAATCTTGTGCATCCAATAACTTTGTTTGTGTCATTGAATTAATATTTAGGTCATTTTCGTCCTCCCTAGGCATATTATTGTCCAATTAGTGTTTTTAACCAATCTTGTTCATCGAATATGTGTGTTTGTGGCATTGGATGATCAATTAGGTCATTTTCGTCCTCCCTAGGCTTATTCTTGTCCAATTAGGGTTTTTAACCAATCCTGTGCATCCAATAAGTTCATTTGTGTCATTGGATTAACATTTAGGTCATTTTCGTCCTCCCTAGGCTTATTCTTGTCCAATTAGGGTTTCTAACCAATCTTGTGCATCCAATAGGTGTGTTTGTGTCATTGGATGAACATTTAGGTCATTTTCGTCCTCCCTAGGCTTATTCTTGTCCAATTAGGGTTTTTAACCAATCTTGTGCATCCAATAAGTTCATTTGTGTCATTGGAATAACATTTAGGTCATTTTCGTCCTCCCTAGGCTTATTCTTGTCCAATTAGGGTTTCTAACCAATCTTGTGCATCCAATAGGTGTGTTTGTGTCATTGGATGAACATTTAGGTCATTTTCGTCCTCCCTGTGCTTATTCTTGTCCAATTAGGGTTTTTAACCAATCTTGTGCATCCAATAAGTTCATTTGTGTCATTGGATGAACATTTAGGTCATTTTCGTCCTCCCAAGGCTTATTCTTGTCCAATTAGGGTTTCTTACCAATCTTGTGCATCCAATAGGTGTGTTTGTGTCATTGGATGAACATTTAGGTTATTTACGTCCTCCCTATGCTTATTCTTGTCCAATTAGGGTTTTTAACCAATCTTGTGCATCCAATAGGTGTGTTTGTGTCATTGGATGAACATTTAGGTCATTTTCGTCCTCCCTAGGCTTATTCTTGTCCAATTAGGGTTTTTAACCAATCTTGTGCATCCAATAACTTCATTTGTATCATTGGATTAACATTTAGGTCACTTTCGTCCTTCCTAGGCTTATTCTTGTCCAATTAGGGTTTCTAACCAATCTTGTGCATCCAATAGGTGTGTTTGTGTCATTGGATGAACATTTAGGTTATTTTCGTCCTCCCTAGTCTTATTCTTGTCCAATTAGGGTTTTAAGCAATCTTGTGCATCCAATAAGTTCATTTGTGTCATTGGATGAACATTTAGGTCATTTTCATCCTCCCTAGGCTTATTCTTGTCCAATTAGGGTTTCTAACCAATCTTGTGCATCCAATAGGTGTGTTTGTGTCATTGGATGAAAATTTAGGTCATTTTCGTCCTCCCTAGTCTTATTCTTGTCCAATTAGGGTTTTAAGCAATCTTGTGCATCCAATAAGTTCATTTGTGTCATTGGATGAACATTTAGGTCATTTTCGTCCTCCCTAGGCATATTCTTGTCCAATTAGGGTTTTTAACCAATCTTGTGCATCCAATAAGTTCATTTGTGTCATTGGGTGAACATTTAGGTCATTTTCGTCCTCCCTAGGCTTATTCTTGTCCAATTAGGGTTTCTAACCAATCTTGTGCATCCAATAGGTGTGTTTAGTCATTTGATGAACATTTAAGTTATTTTCGTCCTCCTCGGGCTTATTCTTGTCCAATTAGGGTTTTTAACCAATCTTGTGCATCCAATAAGTTCATTTGTGTCATTGGATTAACATTTAGGTCATTTTCGTCCTCCCTAGGCTTATTCTTGTCCAATTAGGGTTTCTAACCAATCTTGTGCATCCAATAGGTGTGTTTGTGTCATTGGATGAACATTTAGGTCATTTTCATCCTCCCTAGGCTTATTCTTGTCAAATTAGGGTTTTTAACCAATCTTGTGCCTCCAATAAGTTCATTTGTATCATTGGATTAACATTTAGGTCATTTTCGTCCTTCCTAGGCTTATTCTTGTCCAATTAGGGTTTCTAACCAATCTTGTGCATCCAATAGGTGTGTTTGTGTCATTGGATGAACATTTAGGTCATTTTCGTCCTCCCTAGGCTTATTCTTGTCCGATTAGGGTTTTTAACCAATCTTGTGCATCCAATAAGTTGATTGGTGTCATTGGATTAACATTTAGGTCATTTTCGTCCTTCCTAGGCTTATTCTTGTCCAATTAGGGTTTCTAACCAATCTTGTGCATCCAATAGGTGTGTTTGTGTCATTGGATGAACATTTAGGTTATTTTCGTCCTCCCTAGTCTTATTCTTGTCCAATTAGGGTTTTAAGCAATCTTGTGCATCCAATAAGTTCATTTGTGTCATTAGATGAATATTTAGGTCATTTTCATCCTCCCTAGGCTTATTCTTGTCCAATTAGGGTTTCTAACCAATCTTGTGCATCCAATAGGTGTGTTTGTGTCATTGGATGAACATTTAGGTCATTTTCGTCCTCCCTAGTCTTATTCTTGTCTAATTAGGGTTTTTAACCAATCTTGTGCATCCAATAAGTTCATTTGTGTCATTGGATTAACATTTAGGTCATTTTCGTCCTCCCTAGGCTTATTCTTGTCCAATTAGGGTTTCTAACCAATCTTGTGCATCCAATAGGTGTGTTTGTGTCATTGGATGAACATTTAGGTCATTTTCGTCCTCCCTAGGCTTATTCTTGTCCAATTAGGGTTTTTAACCAATCTTGTGCATCCAATAAGTTCATTTGTGTCTTTGGGTGAACATTTAGGTCATTTTCGTCCTTCCTAGGCTTATTATTGTCCAATTAGGGTTTCTAACCAATCTTGTGCATCCAATAGGTGTGTTTAGTCATTTGATGAACATTTAGGTTATTTTCGTCCTCCCTAGGCTTATTCTTGTCCAATTAGGGTTTTTAACCAATCTTGTGCATCCAATAAGTTCATTTGTGTCATTGGATTAACATTTAGGTCATTTTCGTCCTCCCTAGGCTTATTCTTGTCCAATTAGGGTTTCTAACCAATCTTGTGCATCCAATAGGTGTGTTTGTGTCATTGGATGAACATTTAGGTCATTTTCGTCCTCCCTAGGCTTATTCTTGTCCAATTAGGGTTTTTAACCAATCTTGTGCCTCCAATAAGTTCGTTTGTGTCATTGGATTAACATTTAGGTCATTTTCGTCCTTCCTAGGCTTATTCTTGACCAATTAGGGTTTTTAACCAATCTTGTGCATCCAATAAGTTCATTTGTGTCATTGGATTAACATTTAGGTCATTTTCGTCCTCCCTAGGCTTATTCTTGTCCAATTAGGGTTTCTAACCAATCTTGTGCATCCAATAGGTGTGTTTGTGTCATTGGATGAACATTTAGGTCATTTTCATCCTCCCTAGGCTTATTCTTGTCCAATTATGGTTTTTAACAAATCTTGTGCATCCAATAAGTTCATTTGTGTCATTGGGTGAACATTTAGGTCATTTTCGTCCTCCCTAGGCTTATTCTTGTCCAATTAGGGTTTCTAACCAATCTTGTGCATCCAATAGGTGTGTTTAGTCATTTGATGAACATTTAGGTTATTTTCGTCCTCCCTAGGCTTATTCTTGTCCAATTAGGATTTTTAACCAATCTTGTGCATCCAATAAGTTCATTTGTGTCATTGGATTAACATTTAGGTCATTTTCGTCCTTCCTAGGCTTATTCTTGGCCAATTAGGGTTTTTAACCAATCTTGTGTATCCAATAAGTTCATTTGTGTCATTGGATTAACATTTAGGTCATTTTCGTCCTCCCTAGGCTTATTCTTGTCCAATTAGGGTTTCTAACCAATCTTGTGCATCCAATAGGTGTGTTTGTGTCATTGGATGAACATTTAGGTCATTTTCGTCCTCCCTAGTCTTATTCTTTTCCAATTAGGGTTTTAAGCAATCTTGTGCAATTAATAAGTTCATTTGTGTCATTGGATGAATATTTAGGTCATTTTCGTCCTCCCTAGGCATATTCTTGTCCAATTAGGGTTTCTAACCAATCTTGTGCATCCAATAGGTGTGTTTGTGTCATTGGATGAACATTTAGGTCATTTTCGTCCTCCCTAGGCTTATTCTTGTCCAATTAGGGTTTTTAACCAATCTTGTGCCTCCAATAAGTTCATTTGTGTCATTGGATTAACATTTAGGTCATTTTCGTCCTCCGTAGGCTTATTCTTGTCCAATTAGGGTTTCTAACCAATCTTGTGCATCCCATAGGTGTGTTTGTGTCATTGGATGAACATTTAGGTCTTTTTCGTCCTCCCTAGTCTTATTCTTGTCCAATTAGGGTTTTAAGCAATCTTGTGCATCCAATAAGTTCATTTGTGTCATTGGATGAATATTTAGGTCATTTTCGTCCTCCGTAGGCTTATTCTTGTCGAATTAGGGTTTCTAACCAATCTTGTGCATCCAATAGGTGTGTTTGTGTCATTGGATGAACATTTAGGTCATTTTCGTCCTCCCTAAGCTTATTCTTGTCCAATTAGGGTTTTTAACCAATCTTGTGCATCCAATAAGTTCATTTGTGTCATTGGGTGAACATTTGGGTCATTTTCATCCTCCCTAGGCTTATTCTTGTCCAATTAGGGTTTCTAACCAATCTTGTGCATCCAATAGGTGTGTTTGTGTCATTGGATGAACATTTAGGTCATTTTCGTCCTCCCTAGGCTTATTCTTGTCCAATTAGGGTTTCTAACCAATCTTGTGCATCCAATAAGTTCAATTGTTTCATTGGAAGAACATTTAGGTCATTTTCGTCCTCCCTAGGCTTATTGTTGTCCAATTAGGGTTTTTAACCAATCTTGTGCATCCAATAAGTTCATTTGTGTCATTGGATTAACATTTAGGTCATTTTCGTCCTCCCTAGGCTTATTCTTGTCCAATTAGGGTTTCTAACCAATCTTGTGCATCCAATAGGTGTGTTTGTGTCATTGGATGAACATTTAGGTCATTTTCGTCCTCCCTAGGCTTATTCTTGTCCAATTAGGGTTTTTAACCAATCTTGTGCATCCAATAAGTTCATTTGTGTCATCGGATGAACATTTAGGTCATTTTCGTCCTCCCAAGGCTTATTCTTGCCCAATTAGGGTTTCTAACCAATCTTGTGCATCCAATAGGTGTGTTTGTGCCATTGGATGAACATTTAGGTCATTTTCGTCCTCCCTAGTCTTATTCTTGTCCAATTAGGGTTTTAAGCAATCTTGTGCATCCAATAAGTTCATTTGTGTCATTGGATGAATATTTAGGTCATTTTCGTCCTCCCTAAGCTTATTCTTGTCCAATTAGGGTTTCTAACCAATCTTGTGCATCTAATAGGTGTGTTTGTGTCATTGGATGAACATTTAGGTCATTTTCGTCCTCATTAGGCTTATTCTTGTCCAATTAGGGTTTTTAACCAATCTTGTGCATCCAATAAGTTCATTTGTGTCATTGGATGAACATTTAGGTCATTTTCGTCCTCCCAAGGCTTATTCTTGTCCAATTAGGGTTTCTAACCAATCTTGTGCATCCAATAGGTGTGTTTGTGTCATTGGATGAACATTTAGGTCATTTTCGTCCTCCCTGTGCTTATTCTTGTCCAATTAGGGTTTTTAACCAATCTTGTGCATCCAATAGGTGTGTTTGTGTCATTGGATGAACATTTAGGTCATTTTCGTCCTCCCTAGGCTTATTCTTGTCCAATTAGGGTTTTTAACCAATCTTGTGCATCCAATAAGTTCATTTGTGTCATTGGGTGAACATTTAGGTCATTTTCGTCCTCCCTAGGCTTATTCTTGTCCAATTAGGATTTCTAACTAATCTTGTGCATCCAATAGGTGTGTTTAGTCATTTGATGAACATTTAGGTTATTTTCGTCCTCCCTAGGCTTATTCTTGTCCAATTAGGGTTTTTAACCAATCTTGTGCATCCAATAAGTTCATTTGTGTCATTGGATTAACATTTAGGTCATTTTCGTCCTCCCTAGGCTTATTCTTGTCCAATTAGGGTTTCTAAACAATCTTGTGAATCCAATAGGTGTGTTTGTGTCATTGGATGAACATTTAGGTCATTTTCGTCCTCCCTAGTCTTATTCTTGTCCAATTAGGGTTTTTAACCAATCTTGTGCATCCAATAAGTTCATTTGTGTCATTGGATGAACATTTAGGTCGTTTTCGTCCTCCCTAGGCTTATTCTTGTTCAATTAAGGTTTTTAACCAATCTTGTGCATCCAATAGGTGTGTTTGTGTCATTGGATGAACATTTAGGTCATTTTCGTCCTCCCTAGGCTTATTCTTGTCCAATTAGGGTTTTTAACCAATCTTGTGCATCCAATAAGTTCATTTGTGTCATTGGATGAATATTTAGGTCATTTTCATTCTCCCTAGGCTTATTCTTGTCCAATTAGGGTTTCTAACCAATCTTGTGCATCCAATAGGTGTGTTTAGTCATTTGATGAACATTTAGGTTATTTTCGTCCTCCCTAGGCTTATTCTTGTCCAATTAGGGTTTTTAACCAATCTTGTGCATCCAATAAGTTCATTTTGTCATTGGATTAACATTTAGGTCATTTTCGTCCTCCCTAGGCTCATTTTTGTCCAATTAGGGTTTCTAACCAATCTTGTGCATCCAATAGGTGTGTTTCTGTCATTGGATGAACATTTAGGTCATTTTCGTCCTCCCTAGGCTTATTCTTGTCCAATTAGGGTTTTTAACCAATCTTGTGCATCCAATAAGTTCATTTTGTCATTGGATTAACATTTAGGTCATTTTCGTCCTCCCTAGGCTTATTCTTGTCCAATTAGGGTTTCTAACCAATCTTGTGCATCCAATAGGTGTGTTTGTGTCATTGGATGAACATTTAGGTCATTTTCGTCCTCCCTAGGCTTATTCTTGTCCAATTAGGGTTTTTAACCAATCTTGTGCATCCAATAAGTTCATTTGTGTCATTGGGTGAACATTTAGGTCATTTTCGTCCTTCCTAGGCTTATTCTTGTCCAATTAGGGTTTCTAACCAATCTTGTGCATCCAATAGGTGTGTTTAGTCATTTGATGAACATTTAGGTTATTTTCGTCCTCCCTCGGCTTATTCTTGTCCAACTAGGGTTTTTAACCAATCTTGTGCATCCAATAAGTTCATTTGTGTCATTGGATTAACATTTAGGTCATTTTCGTCCTCCCTAGGCTTATTCTTGTCCAATTAGGGTTTCTAACCAATCTTGTGCATCCAATAGGTGTGTTTGTGTCATTGGATGAACATTTAGGTCATTTTCGTCCTCCCTAGGCTTATTCTTGTCCAATTAGGGTTTTTAACCAATCTTGTGCATCCAATAAGTTCATTTGTGTCATTCGATAAACATTTAGGTCATTTTCGTCCACCCTAGGCTTATTCTTGTCCAATTAGGGTTTTTAACCAATCTTGTGCATCCAATAGGTGTGTTTGTGTCATTGGATGAACATTTAGGTCATTTTCGTCCTCCCTAGGGTTATTCTTGTCCAATTAGGGTTTTTAACCAATCTTGTGCATCCAATAAGTTCATTTGTGTCATTGGGTGAACATTTAGGTCATTTTCGTCCTCCCTAGGCTTATTCTTGTCCAATTAGGGTTTCTAACCAATCTTGTGCATCCAATAGGTGTGTTTGTGTCATTGGATGAACATTTAGGTCATTTTCGTCCTCCCTAGTCTTATTCTTGTCCAATTAGGGTTTTAAGCTATCTTGTTCATCCAACAAGTTCATTTGTGTCATTGGATGAATAGTTAGGTCATTTTCGTCCTCCCTAGGCTTATTCTTGTCCAATTAGGGTTTCTAACCATTCTTGTGCATCGAATAGGTGTGTTTAGTCATTTGATGAACATTTAGGTTATTTTCGTCCTCCCTAGGCTTATTCTTGTCCAATTAGGGTTTTTAACCAATCTTGTGCATCCAATAAGTTCATTTGTGTCATTGGATTAACATTTAGGTCATTTTCGTCCTCCCTAGGCTTATTCTTGTCCAATTAGGGTTTCTAACCAATCTTGTGCATCCAATAGGTGTGTTTGTGTCATTGGATGAACATTTAGGTCATTTTCGTCCTCCCTAGGCTTATTCTTTTCCAATTAGGGTTTTTTAACCAATCTTGTGCATCCAATAAGTTCATTTGTGTCATTGGATGAATAGTTAGGTCATTTTCGTCCTCCCTAGGCTTATTCTTGTCCAATTAGGGTTTCTAACCAATCTTGTGCATCCAATAGGTGTGTTTAGTCATTTGATGAACATTTAGCTTATTTTCGTCCTCCCTAGGTTTATTCTTGTCCAATTAGGGTTTTTAACCAATCTTGTGCATCCAATAAGTTCATTTGTGTCATTGGATTAACATTTAGGTCATTTTCGTCCTCCCTAGGCTTATTCTTGTCCAATTAGGGTTTCTAACCAATCTTGTGCATCCAATAGGTGTGTTTGTGTCATTGGATGAAAATTTAGGTTATTTTCGTCCTCCCTAGTCTTATTCTTGTCCAATTAGGGTTTTAAGCAATCTTGTGCATCCAATAAGTTCATTTGTGTCATTGGATGAATATTTAGGTCATTTTCATCCTCCCTAGGCTTATTCTTGTCCATTTAGGGTTTCTAACCAATCTTGTGCATCCAATAGGTGTGTTTGTGTCATTGGATGAACATTTAGGTCATTTTCGTCCAACCTAGGCTTATTCTTGTCCAATTAGGGTTTTTAACCAATCTTGTGCCTTCAATAAGTTCATTTGTGTCATTAGATTAACATTTAGGTCATTTTCGTCCTTCCTAGGCTTATTCTTGTCCAATTAGGGTTTTTAACCAATCTTGTGCATCCAATAAGTTCATTTGTGTCATTGGATTAACATTTAGGTCATTTTCGTCCTTCCTAGGCTTATTCTTGTCCAATTAGGGTTTCTAACCAATCTTGTGCATCCAATAGGTGTGTTTGTGTCATTGGATGAACATTTAGGTTATTTTCGTCCTCCCTAGTCTTATTCTTGTCCAATTAGGGTTTTAAGCAATCTTGTGCATCCAATATGTTCATTTGTGTCATTGGTTTAACATTTAGGTCATTTTCGTCCTCCCTAGGCTTATTCTTGTCCAATTAGGGTTTCTAAACAATCTTGTGTATCCAATAGGTGTGTTTGTGTCATTGGATGAACATTTAGGTCGTTTTCGTCCTCCCTAGGCTTATTCTTGTCCAATTAGGGTTTTTAACCAATCTTGTGCATCCAATAAGTTCATTTGTGTCATTGGATTAACATTTAGGTCATTTTCGTCCTCCCTAGGCTTATTCTTGTCCAATTAGGGTTTCTAACCAATCTTGTGCATCCAATAGGTGTGTTTGTGTCATTGGATGAACATTTAGGTCATTTTCGTCCTCCCTAGGCTTATTCTTGTCCAATTAGGGTTTTTAACCAATCTTGTGTATCCAATAAACTCATTTGTGTCCTTGGATTAACATTTAGGTCATTTTCGTCCTTCCTAGGCTTATTCTTGTCCAATTAGGGTTTTCTCACCAATCTTGTGCATCCAATAGGTGTGTTTGAGTCATTGGATGAACATTTAGGTCATTTTCGTCCTCCCTAGGCTTATTCTTGTCCAATTAGGGCTTTTAACCAATCTTGTGCATCCAATAGGTGTGTTTGTGTCATTGGATGAACATTTAGGTCATTTTCGTCTTCCCTAGGTTTATTCTTGTTCAATTAGGGTTTTTAACCAATCTTGTGCATCCAATAAGTCCATTTGTGTCATTGGATTAACATTTAGGTTATTTTCGTCCGCCCTAGGCTTATTCTTGTCCAATTAGGGTTTTTAACCAATCTTGTGCATCCAATAAGTTCATTTGTGTCATTGGATGAACATTTAGGTCATTTTCGTCCTCCCTAGGCTTATTCTTGTCCAATTAGGGTTTCTAACCAATCTTGTGCATCCAATAGGTGTGTTTGTGTCATTGGATGAACATTTAGGTCATTTTCGTCCTCCCAAGGCTTATTCTTGTCCAATTAGGGTTTCTAACCAATCTTGTGCATCCAATAGGTGTGTTTGTGTCATTGGATGAACATTTATGTCATTTTCGTCCTCCCTAGGCTTATTCTTGTCCAATTAGGGTTTTTAACCAATCTTGTGCATCCAATAAGTTCATTTGTGTCATTGGATTAACATTTAGGTCATTTTCGTCCTTCCTAGGCTTATTCTTGTCCAATTAGGGTTTCTAACCAATCTTGTGCATCCAATAGGTGTGTTTGTGTCATTGGATGAACATTTAGGTTATTTTCGTCCTCCGTAGGCTTATTCTTGTCCAATTAGGGGTTTGAACCAATCTTGTGCATCCAATAAGTTCATTTGTGTCATTGGGTGAACATTTAGGTCATTTTCGTCCTCCCAAGGCTTATTCTTGTCCAATTAGGGTTTCTAACCAATCTTGTGCATCCAATAGGTTTGTTTCTGTCATTGGATGAACATTTAGGTCACTTTCGTCCTCCCTAGGCTTATTCTTGTCCCATTAGGGTTTTTAACCAATCTTGTGCATCCAATAAGTTCATTTGTGTCATTGGATGAACATTTAGGTCATTTTCGTCCTCCCAAGGCTTATTCTTGTCCATTTAGGGTTTCTAACCAATCTTGTGCATCCAATAGGTGTGTTTGTATCATTGGATGAACATTTAGGTCATTCTCGTCCTCCCTAGGCTTATTCTTGTCCAATTAGGGTTTCTAACCAATCTTGTGCATCCAATAGGTGTGTTTGTGTCATTGGATGAACATTTATGTCATTTTCGTCCTCCCTAGGCTTATTCTTGTCCAATTAGGGTTTTTAACCAATCTTGTGCATCCAATAAGTTCATTTGTGTCATTGGATTAACATTTAGGTCATTTTCGTCCTTCCTAGGCTTATTCTTGTCCAATTAGGGTTTCTAACCAATCTTGTGCATCCAATAGGTGTGTTTGTGTCATTGGATGAACATTTAGGTTATTTTCGTCCTCCCAAGGCTTATTCTTGTCCAATTAGGGGTTTTAACCAATCTTGTGCATCCAATAAGTTCATTTGTGTCATTGGGTGAACATTTAGGTCATTTTCGTCCTCCCAAGGCTTATTCTTGTCCAATTAGGGTTTCTAACCAATCTTGTGCATCCAATAGGTTTGTTTGTGTCATTGGATGAACATTTAGGTCACTTTCGTCCTCCCTAGGCTTATTCTTGTCCCATTAGGGTTTTTAACCAATCTTGTGCATCCAATAAGTTCATTTGTGTCATTGGATGAACATTTAGGTCATTTTCGTCCTCCCAAGGCTTATTCTTGTCCAATTAGGGTTTCTAACCAATCTTGTGCATCCAATAGGTGTGTTTAGTCATTTGATGAACATTTAGGTTATGTTCGTCCTCCCTAGGCTTATTCTTGTCCAATTAGGGATTTTAACCAATCTTGTGCATCCAATAAGTTCATTTGTGTCATTGGATTAACATTTAGGTCATTTTCGTCCTCCCTAGGCTTATTCTTGTCCAATTAGGGTTTCTAACCAATCTTGTGCATCCAATAGGTGTGTTTGTGTCATTGGATGAACATTTAGGTCATTTTCGTCCTCTTTAGGCTTATTCTTGTCCAATTAGGGTTTTTAACCAATCTTGTGCATCCAATAGGTGTGTTTAGTCATTTGATGAACATTTAGGTTATTTTCATCCTCCCTAGGCTTATTCTTGTCCAATTAGGGTTTTTAACCAATCTTGTGCATCCAATAAGTTCATTTGTGTCATTGGATTAACATTTAGGTCATTTTCATCCTCCCTAGGCTTATTCTTGTCCAATTAGGGTTTCTGACCAATCTTGTGCATCCAATAGGTGTGTTTGTGTCATTGGATGAACATTTAGGTCATTTTCGTCCTCCCTAGGCTTATTCTTGTCCAATTAGGGTTTTTAACCAATCTTGTGCATCCAATAGGTGTGTTTGTGTCATTGGATGAACATTTAGGTCATTTTCGTCCTCCCTAGGCTTATTCTTGTCCAATTAGGGTTTTTAACCAATCTTGTGCATCCAATAAGTTCATTTGTGTCATTGGGTGAACATTTAGGTCATTTTCGTCCTCCCTAGGCTTATTCTTGTCCAATTAGGGTTTTTAACCAATCTTGTCCTTCCAATAGGTGTGTTTGTGTCATTGGATGAACATTTAGGTCATTTTCGTCCTCCCTAGGCTTATTCTTGTCCAATTAGGGTTTTAAGCAATCTTGTGCATCCAATAAGTTCATTTGTGTCATTGGATGAATATTTTGGTCATTTTCATCCTCCCTAGGCTTATTCTTGTCCAATTAGGGTTTCTAACCAATCTTGTGAATCCAATAGGTGTGTTTGTGTCATTGGATGAACATTTAGGTCATTTTCGTCCTCCCTAGTCTTATTCTTGTCCAATTAGGGTTTTTAACCAATCTTGTGGATCCAATAAGTTCATTTGTGTCATTGGATAAACATTTAGGTCATTTTCGTCCTCCCTAGGCTTATTCTTGTCCAATTAGGGTTTTTAACCAATCTTGTGCATCCAATAGGTGTGTTTGTGTCATTGGATGAACATTTAGGTCATTTTCGTCCTCCCTAGGCTTATTCTTGTCCAATTAGGGTTTTTAACCAATCTTGTGCATCCAATAAGTTCATTTGTGTCATTGGATTAACATTTAGGTCATTTTCGTCCTCCCTAGGCTTATTCTTGTCCAATTAGGGTTTCTAACCAATCTTGTGCATCCAATAGGTGTGTTTGTGTCATTGGATGAACATTTAGGTCATTTTCATCCTCCCTAGGCTTATTCTTGTCTAATTAGGGTTTTTAACCAATCTTGTGCATCCAATAAGTTCATTTGTGTCATTCGATGAACATTTAGGTCATTTTAATCCTCCATAGGCTTATTCTTGTCCAATTAGGGTTTTCAACCAATCTTGTGCATCCAATAGGTGTGTTTGTGTCATTGGATGAACATTTAGGTCATTTTCATCCTCCCTAGGCTTATTCTTATCCAATTAGGGTTTCTAACCAATCTTGTGCATCCAATAGGTGTGTTTGTGTCATTGGATGAACATTTAGGTCATTTTTGTCCTCCCTAGGCTTATTCTTGTCCAATTAGGGTTTTAAGCAATCTTGTGCATCCAATAAGTTCATTTGTGTCATTGGATGAATATTTAGGTCATTTTCATCCTCCCTAGGCTTATTCTTGTCCAATTAGGGTTTCTAACCAATCTTGTGCATCCAATAGGTGTGTTTGTGTCATTTGATGAACATTTAGCTCATTTTCGTCCTACCTAGTCTTATTCTTGTCCAATTATGGTTTTAAGCAATCTTGTGCATCCAATAAGTTCATTTGTGTCATTGTATGAATATTTAGGTCATTTTCGTCATCCCTATGCTTATTCTTGTCCAATTAGGGTTTTTAACCAATCTTGTGCATCCAATAGGTGTGTTTGTGTCATTGGATGAACATTTAGGTCATTTTCGTCCTCCCTAGGCTTATTCTTGTCCAATTAGGGTTTTTAACCAATCTTGTGCATCCAATAAGTTCATTTGTGTCATTGGGTGAACATTTAGGTCATTTTCGTCCTCCCTAGGCTTATTCTTGTCCAATTAGAGTTTTAACCAATCTTGTGCATCCAATAAGTTCATTTGTGTCATTGGATGAATATTTAGGTCATTTTCGTCCTCCCTAGGCTTATTCTTGTCCAATTAGGGTTTCTAACCAATCTTGTGCATCCAATAGGTGTGTTTGTGTCATTGGATGAACATTTAGGTCATTTTCATCCTCCCTAGTCTTATTCTTGTCCAATTAGGGTTTTAAGCAATCTTGTGCATCCAATAAGTTCATTTGTGTCATTGGATGAATATTTAGGTCATTTTCATCCTCCCTAGGCTTATTCTTGTCCAATTAGGGTTTCTAAACAATCTTGTGCATCCAATAGGTGTGTTTGTGTCATTGGATGAACATTTAGGTCATTTTCGTCCTCCCTAGGCTTATTCTTGTCCAATTACGGTTTTTAACCAATCTTGTGCATCCAATAAGTTCATTTGTGTCATTGGATTAACATTTAGGTCATTTTCGTCCTCCCTAGGCTTATTCTTGTCCAATTAGGGTTTCTAACCAATCTTGTGCATCCAATAGGTGTGTTTGTGTCATTGGATGAACATTTAGGTCATTTTCGTCCTCCCTAGGCTTATTCTTGTCCAATAAGGTTTTTTACCAATCTTGTGCATCCAATAAGTTCATTTGTGTCATTGGATGAACATTTAGGTCATTTTCGTCCTCCCAAGGCTTATTCTTGTCCAATTAGGGTTTTTAAACAATCTTGTGCATCCAATAGGTGTGTTTGTGTCATTGGATGAACATTTAGGTCATTTTCATCCTCCCTAGGCTTATTCTTGGCCAATTAGGGTTTCTAACCAATCTTGTGCATCCAATAAGTTCATTTGTGTCATTGGATGAACATTTAGGTCGTTTTCGTCCTCCCTATGCTTATTCTTGTCCAATTAGGGTTTTTAACCAATCTTGTGCATCCAATAGGTGTGTTTGTGTCATTGGATGAACATTTAGGTCATTTTCGTCCTCCCTAGGCTTATTCTTGTCCAATTAGGGTTTTTAACCAATCTTGTGCATCCAATAAGTTCATTTGTGTCATTGGGTGAACATTTTGGTCATTTTCGTCCTCCCTAGGCTTATTCTTGTCCAATTAGGGTTTCTAACCAATCTTGTGCGTCCAATAGGTGTGTTTAGTCATTTGATGAACATTTAGGTTATTTTCGTCCTCCCTAGGCTTATTCTTGTCCAATTAGGGTTTTTAACCAATCTTGTGCATCCAATAAGTTCATTTGTGTCATTGGATTAACATTTAGGTCATTTTCGTCCTCCCTAGGCTTATTCTTGTCCAATTAGGGTTTCTAACCAATCTTGTGCATCCAATAGGTGTGTTTGTGTCATTGGATGAACATTTAGGTCATTTTCGTCCTCCTTGCGCTTATTCTTGTCCAATTAGGGTTTTTAACCAATCTTGTGCATCCAATAAGTTCATTTGTGTCATTGGATGAACATTTAGGTCATTTTCGTCCTCCTTAGGATTATTCTTGTCAATTAGGGTTTCTAAGCAATCTTGTGCATCCAATAGGTGTGTTTGTGTCGTTGGATGAACATTTAGGTCAATTTCGTCCTCCCTAGTCTTATTCTTGTCCAATTAGTGTTTTAAGCAATCTTGTGCATCCAATAAATTCATTTGTGTCACTGGATGAATATTTAGGTCATTTTCGTCCTCCCTATGCTTATTCTTGTCCAATTAGGGTTTTTAACCAATCTTGTGCATCCAATAAGTTCGTTTGTATCATTGGATTAACATTTAGGTCATTTTCGTCCTCCCTTGGCTTATTCTTGTCCAATTAGGGTTTTTAACCAGTCTTGTGCATCCAATTAGTTCAATTGTGTCATTGGATGAACGTTTAGGTCATTTTCGTCCTCCCTTGGCTTATTCTTGTCCAATTAGGGTTTCTAAACAATCTTGTGCATCCAATAGGTGTGTTTGTGTCATTGAATGAACATTTAGGTCTTTTTCAACCTCCCTAGGCTTATTCTTGTCCAATTAGGGTTTTTAACCAATCTTGTGCATCCAATAAGTTCATTTGTGTCATTGGATTAACATTTAGGTCATTTTCGTCCTCCCTAGGCTTATTCTTGTCCAATTAGGGTTTCTAACCAATCTTGTGCATCCAATAGGTGTGTTTGTGTCATTGGATGAACATTTAGGTCATTTTCGTCCTCCCTGTGCTTATTCTTGTCCAATTAGGGTTTTTAACCAATCTTGTGCATCCAATAAGTTCATTTGTGTCATTGGATGAACATTTAGGTCATTTTCGTCCTCCCAAGGCTTATTCTTGTCCAATTAGGGTTTCTTACCAATCTTGTGCATCCAATAGGTGTGTTTGTGTCATTGGATGAACATTTAGGTCATTTCCGTCCTCCCTATGCTTATTCTTGTCCAATTAGGGTTTTTAACCAATCTTGTGCATCCAATAGGTGTGTTTGTGTCATTGGATGAACATTTAGGTCATTTTCGTCCTCCCTAGGCTTATTCTTGTCCAATTAGGGTTTTTAACCAATCTTGTGCATCCAATAAGTTCATTTGTATCATTGGATTAACATTTAGGTCATTTTCGTCCTTCCTAGGCTTATTCTTGTCCAATTAGGGTTTCTAACCAATCTTGTGCATCCAATAGGTGTGTTTGTGTCATTGGATGAACATTTAGGTTATTTTCGTCCTCCCTAGTCTTATTCTTGTCCAATTAGGGTTTTAAGCAATCTTGTGCATCCAATAAGTTCATTTGTGTCATTGGATGAATATTTAGGTCATTTTCATCCTCCCTAGGCTTTTTCTTGTCCAATTAGGGTTTCTAACCAATCTTGTACATCCAATAGGTGTGCTTGTGTCATTGGATGAACATTTAGGTCATTTTCGTCCTCCCTAGTCTTATTCTTGTCCAATTAGGGTTTTTAACCAATCTTGTGCATCCAATAAGTTCATTTGTGTCATTGGATGAACATTTAGGTCATTTTCGTCCTCCCTAGGCTTATTCTTGTCCAATTAGGGTTTTTAACCAATCTTGTGCATCCAATAGGTGTGTTTGTGTCATTGGATGAACATTTAGGTCATTTTCGTCCTCCCTAGTCTTATTCTTGTCCAATTAGGGTTTTAAGCAATCTTGTCCATCCAATAAGTTCATTTGCGTCATTGGATGAATATTTAGGTCATTTTCATCCTCCCTAGGCTTATTCTTGTCCAATTAGGGTTTCTAACCAATCTTGTGAATCCAATAGGTGTGTTTGTGTCATTGGATGAACATTTAGGTCATTTTCGTCCTCCCTAGGCTTATTCTTGTCCAATTAGGGTTTTTAACCAATCTTGTGCATCCAATAAGTTCATTTGTGTCATTGGGTGAACATTTAGGTCATTTTCGTCCTTCCTAGGCTTATTCTTGTCCTATTAGGGTTTCTAACCAATCTTGTGCATCCAATAGGTGTGTTTAGTCATTTGATGAACATTTAGGTTATTTTCGTCCTCCCTAGGCTTATTCTTGTCCAATTAGGGTTTTTAACCAATCTTGTGCATCCAATAAGTTCATTTGTGTCATTGGATTAACATTTAGGTCATTTTCGTCCTTCCTAGGCTTATTCTTGTCCAATAAGGGTTTCTAACCATTCTTGTGCATCCAATAGTTGTGTTTGTGTCATTGGATGAACATTTAGGTCATTTTCGTCCTCCCTAGGCTTATTCTTGTCCAATTAGGGTTTTTAACGAATCTTGTGCATCCAATAAGTTCATTTGTGTCATAGGGTGAACATTTAGGTCATTTTCGTCCTTCCTAGGCTTATTCTTGTCCTATTAGGGTTTCTAACCAATCTTGTGCATCCAATAGGTGTGTTTGTGTCATTGGATGAACATTTAGGTCATTTTCATCCTCCCAAGGCTTATTCTTGTCCAATTAGGGTTTCTAACCAATCTTGTGCTTCCAATAGGTGTGCTTGTGTCATTGGATGAACATTTAGGTCATTTTAGTCCTCCCTAGTCTTATTCTTGTCCAATTAGGGTTTTAAGCAATCTTGTGCATCGAATAAGTTCATTTGTGTCATTGGATGAATATTTAGGTCATTTTCATCCTCCCTAGGCTTATTCTTGTCCAATTAGGGTTTCTAAACAATCTTGTGAATCCAATAGGTGTGTTTGTGTCATTGGATGAACATTTAGGTCATTTTCGTCCTCCCTAGTCTTATTCTTGTCCAATTAGGGTTTTTAACCAATCTTGTGCATCCAATAAGTTCATTTGTGTCATTGGAAGAACATTTAGGTCATTTTCGTCCTCCCTAGGCTTATTCTTGTGCAATTAGGGTTTTTAACCAATCTTGTGCATCCAATAGCTGTGTTTGTGTCATTGGATGAACATTTAGGTCATTTTCGTCCTCCCTAGGCTTATTCTTGTCCAATTAGGGTTTTAAGCAATCTTGTGCATCCAATAAGTTCATTTGTGTCATTGGATGAATATTAAGGTCATTTTCATCCTCCCTAGGCTTATTCTAGTCCAATTAGGGTTTGTAACCAATCTTGTGAATCCAATAGGTGTGTTTGTGTCATTGGATGAACATTTAGGTCATTTTAGTCCTCCCTAGTCTTATTCTTGTCCAATTAGGGTTTTTAACCAATCTTGTGCATCCAATAAGTTCATTTGTGTCATTGGATGAACATTTAGGTCATTTTCGTCCTCCCTAGGCTTATTCTTGACCAATTAGGGTTTTTAACCAAACTTGTGCATCCAATAGGTGTGTTTGTGTCATTGGATGAACATTTAGGTCATTTTCGTCCTCCCTAGTCTTATTCTTGTCCAATTAGGGTTTTAAGCAATCTTGTGCATCCAATAAGTTCATTTGTGTCATTGGATGAATATTTAGGTCATTTTCATCCTCCCTAGGCTTATTCTTGTCCAATTAGGGTTTCTAAACAATCTTGTGAATCCAATAGGTGTGTTTGTGTCTTTTGATGAACATTTAGGTTATTTTCGTCCTCCCTAGGCTTATTCTTGTCCAATTAGGATTTTTAACCAATCTTGTGCATCCAATAAGTTCATTTGTGTCATTGGATTAACATTTAGGTCATTTTGGTCCTTCCTAGGCTTATTCTTGACCAATAAGGGTTTCTAACCAATCTTGTGCATCCAATAGTTGTGTTTGTGTCATTGGATGAACATTTAGGTCATTTTCGTCCTCCCTAGGCTTATTCTTGTCCAATTAGGGTTTTTAACGAATCTTGTGCATCCAATAAGTTCATTTGTGTCATTGGGTTAACATTTAGGTCATTTTCGTCCTCCCTAGGCGTATTCTTGTCCAATTAGGGTTTCTAACCAATCTTGTGCATCCAATAGGTGTGTTTAGTCATTTGATGAACATTTAGGTTATTTTCGTCCTCCCTAGGCTTATTCTTGTCCAATTAGGGTATTTAACCAATCTTGTGCATCCAATAAGTTCATTTGTGTCATTGGATTAACATTTAGGTCATTCTCGTCCTCCCTAGGCTTATGCTTGTCCAATTAGGGTTTCTAACCAATCTTGTGCATCCAATAGGTGTGTTTGTGTCATTGGATGAACATTTAGGTCATTTTCGTCCTCCCTAGGCTTATTCTTGTCCAATTAGGGTTTTTAACCAATCTTTTGCATCCAAGAAGTTCATTTGTGTCATTGGATGAACATTTAGGTCATTTTCGTCCTCCCAAGGCTTATTCTTGTCCAATTAGGGTTTCTAACCAATCTTGTGCATCCAATAGGTGTGTTTGTGTCATTGGATGAACATTTAGGTCATTTTCGTCCTCCCTATGCTTATTCTTGTCCAATTAGGGTTTTTAACCAATTTTGTGCATCCAATAGGTGTGTTTGTGTCATTGGATGAACATTTAGGTCATTTTCGTCCTCCCTAGGCTTATTCTTGTCCAATTAGGGTTTTTAACCAATCTTGTGCATCCAATAAGTTCATTTGTGTCATTGGGTGAACATTTAGGTCATTTTCGTCCTCCCTAGACTTATTCTTGTCCATTTAGGGTTTCTAACCAATCTTGTGCATCCAATAGGTGTGTTTAGTCATTTGATGAACATTTAGGTTATTTTCGTCCTCCCTAGGCTTATTCTTGTCCAATTAGGGTTTTTAACCAATCTAGTGCATCCAATAAGTTCATTTGTGTCATTGGATTAACATTTAGGTCATTTTCGTCCTCCCTAGGCTTATTCTTGTCCAATTAGGGTTTCTAACCAATCTTGTGCAAACAATAGGTGTGTTTGTGTCATTGGATGAACATTTAGGTCATTTTCGTCCTCCCTAGGCTTATTCTTGTCCAATTAGGGTTTTTAACCAATCTTGTGCATCCAATAAGTTCATTTGTGTCATTGGGTGAACATTTAGGTCATTTTCGTCCTCCCTAGGCTTATTCTTGTCAAATTAGGGTTTCTAACCAATCTTGTGCATCCAATAGGTGTGTTTAGTCATTTGATGAACATTTAGGTTATTTTCGTCCTCCCTAGGCTTATTCTTGTCCAATTAGGGTTTTTAACCAATCTTGTGCATCCAATAAGTTCATTTGTGTCATTGGATTAACATTTAGGTCATTTTCGTCCTCCCTAGGCTTATTCTTGTCCAATTAGGGTTTCTAACCAATCTTGTGCATCCAATAGGTGTGTTTGTGTCATTGGATGAACATTTAGGTCATTTTCGTCCTCCCTAGACTTATTCTTTTCCAATTAGGGTTTTTAACCAATCTTGTGCATCCAATAAGTTCATTTGTGTCATTGGATGAATAGTTAGGTCATTTTTGTCCTCCCTAGGCTTATTCTTGTCAAATTAGGGTTTCTAATCAATCGTGTGCATCCAATAGGTGTGTTCGTGTCATTGGATGAACATTTAGGTCATTTTCGTCCTCCCTAGGCATATTCTTGTCCAATTAGGGTTTCTAACCAATCTTGTGCATCCAATAGGTGTGTTTGTGTCATTGGATGAACATTTAGGTCATTTTCGTCCTCCCTAGGCTTATTCTTGTCCAATTAGGGTTTTTAACCAATCTTGTGCATCCAATAAGTTCATTTGTGTCATTGGATGAATAGTTAGGTCATTTTCGTCCTCCCTAGGCTTATTCTTGTCCAATTAGGGTTTCTAACCATTCTTGTACATCGAATAGGTGTGTTTAGTCATTTGATGAACATTTAGGTTATTTTCGTCCTCCCTAGGCTTATTCTTGTCCAATTAGGGTTTTTAACCAATCTTGTGCATCCAATAAGTTCATTTGTGTCATTGGATTAACATTTAGGTCATTTTCGTCCTCCCTAGGCTTATTCTTGTCCAATTAGGGTTTCTAACCAATCTTGTGCATGCAATAGGTGTGTTTGTGTCATTGGATGAACATTTAGGTCATTTTCATCCTCCCTAGGCTTATTCTTGTCTAATTAGGGTTTTTAACCAATCTTGTGCATCCAATAAGTTCATTTGTGTCATTGGATTACTATTTAGGTCATTTTCGTCCTCCCTAGGCTTATTCTTGTCCAATTAGGGTTTCTAACCAATCTTGTGCATCCAATAGGTGTGTTTAGTCATTTGATGAACATTTAGGTTATTTTCGTCCTCCCTAGGCTTATTCTTGTCCAATTAGGGTTTTTAACCAATCTTGTGCATCCAATAAGTTCATTTGTGTCATTGGATTAACATTTAGGTCATTTTCGTCCTCCCTAGGCTTATTCTTGTCCAATTAGGGTTTCTAACCAATCTTGTGCATCCAATAGGTGTGTTTGTGTCATTGGATGAACATTTAGGTCATTTTCGTCCTCCCTAGTCTTATTCTTGTCCAATTAGGGTTTTAAGCAATCTTGTACATCCAATAAGTTCATTTGTGTCATTGGATGAATATTTAGGTCTTTTTCATCCTCCCTAGGCATATTCTTGTCCAATTAGGGTTTTAAGCAATCTTGTGCATCCAATAAGTTCAATTGTGTCATTGGATGAACATTTAGGTCATTTTCGTCCTCCCTAGGCTTATTCTTGTCCAATTATGGTTTTTAACCAATCTTGTGCATCCAATAAGTTCATTTGTGTCATTGGATTAACATTTAGGTCATTTTCGTCCTCCCTAGGCTTATTCTTGTCCAATTAGGGTTTCTAACCAATCTTGTGCATCCAATAGGTGTGTTTGTGTCATTGGATGAACATTTAGGTCATTTTCGTCCTCCTTATGCTTATTCTTATACAATTAGGGTTTTTAACCAATCTTGTGCATCCAATAGGTGTGTTTGTGTCATTGGATGAACATTTAGGTCATTTTCGTCCTCCCTAGGCTTATTCTTGTCCAATTAGGGTTTTTAACCAATCTTGTGCATCCAATAAGTTCATTTGTGTCATTGGGTGAACACTTAGGTCATTTTGTCCTCCCTAGGCTTATTCTTGTCCAATTAGGGTTTCTAACCAATCTTGTGCATCCAATAGGTGTGTTTAGTCATTTGATGAACATTTAGGTTATTTTCGTCCTCTCTAGGCTTATTCTTGTCCAATTAGGGTTTTTAACCAATCTTGTGCATCCAATAAGTTCATTTGTGTCATTGGATTAACATTTAGATCATTTTCGTCCTCCCTAGGCTTATTCTTGTCCAATTATGGTTTCTAACCAATCTTGGGCATCCAATAGGTGTGTTTAGTCATTTGAGGAACATTTAGGTTATTTTCGTCCTCTCTAGGCTTATTCTTGTCCAATTAGGGTTTTTAACCAGTCTTGTGCATCCAATAAGTTCATTTGTGTCATTGGATTAACATTTAGGTCATTTTGGTCCTCCCTAGGCTTATTCTTGTCCAATTATGGTTTCTAACCAATCTTGGGCATCCAATAGGTGTGTTTAGTCATTTGATGAACATTTAGGTTATTTTCGTCCTCTCTAGGCTTATTCTTGTCCAATTAGGGTTTTTAACCAATCTTGTGCATCCAATAAGTTCATTTGTGTCATTGGATGAACATTTAGGTCATTTTCGTCCTCCCTAGTCTTATTCTTGTCCAATTAGTGTTTTAAGCAATCTTGTGCATCCAATAAGTTCATTTGTGTCATTGGATGAACATTTAGGTCATTTTCGTCCTCCCTATGCTTATTCTTATCCAATTAGGGTTTTTAACCAATCTTGTGCATCCAATAGGTGTGTTTGTGTCATTGGAAGAACATTTAGATCATTTTCGTCCTCCCTAGGCTTATTCTTGTCCAATTAGGGTTTTTAACCAATTTTGTGCATCCAATAAGTTCATTTTTGTCATTGGGTGAACACATAGGTCATTTTCGTCCTCCCTAGGCTTATTCTTGTCCAATTAGGGTTTCTAACCAATCTTGTGCATCCAATAGGTGTGTTTGTGTCATTGGATGAACATTTAGGTCATTTTCGTCCTCCCTAGGCTTATTCTTGTCCAATTAGGGTTTTTAACCAATCTTGTGCATCCAATAAGTTCATTTGTGTCATTGGGTGAACACTTAGGTCATTTTCGTCCTCCCTAGGCTTATTCTTGTCCAGTTAGGGTTTCTAACCAATCTTGTGCATCCAATAGGTGTGTTTAGTCATTTGATGAACATTTAGGTTATTTTCGTCCTCTCTAGGCTTATTCTTGTCCAATTAGGGTTTTTAACCAATCTTGTGCATCCAATAAGTTCATTTGTGTCATTGGATTAACATTTAGGTCATTTTCGTCCTCCCTAGGGTTATGCTTGTCCAATTAGGGTTTTTAACCAATCTTGTGCATCCAATAGGTGTGTTTGTGTCATTGGATGAACATTTAGGTCATTTTCGTCCTCCCTAGGCTTATTCTTGTCCAATTAGGGTTTTTAACCAATCTTGTGCATCCAATAAGTTCATTTGTGTCATTGGATGAACATTTAGGTCATTTTCGTCCTCCCAAGGCTTATTCTTGTCCAATTAGGGTTTCTAACCAATCTTGTGCATCCAATAGGTGTGTTTGTGTCATTGGATGAACATTTAGGTCATTTTCGTCATCCCTAGGCTTATTCTTGTCCAATTAGGGTTTTTAACCAATCTTGTGCATCCAATAAGTTCATTTGTGTCATTGGGTGAACATTTTGGTCATTTTCGTCCTTCCTAGGCTTATTCTTGTCCAATTAGGGTTTCGAACCAATCTTGTGCATCCAATAGGTGTGTTTAGTCATTTGATGAACATTTAGGTTATTTTCGTCCTCCCTAGACTTATTCTTGTCCAATTAGGGTTTTTAACCAATCTTGTGCATCCAATAAGTTCATTTGTGTCATTGGATTAACATTTAGGTCATTTTCGTCCTCCCTAGGCTTATTCTTGTCCAATTAGGGTTTCTAACCAATCTTGGGCATCCAATAGGTGTGTTTGTGTCATTGGATGAACATTTAGGTCATTTTCGTCCTCCCTAGGCTTATTCTTGTCCAATTAGGGTTTTTAACCAATCTTTTGCATCCAATAAGTTCATTTGTGTCATTGGATGAACATTTAGGTCATTTTCGTCCTCCAAGGCTTATTCTTGTCCAATTAGGGTTTTTAACCAATCTTGTGCATTCAATAAGTTCATTTGTGTCATTGGGTGAACATTTAGGTCATTTTCGTCCTCCCTAGGCTTATTCTTGTCCAATTAGGGTTTCTAACCAATCTTGTGCATCCAATAGGTGTGTTTAGTCAAATGATGAACATTTAGGTTATTTTCGTCCTCCCTAGGCTTATTCTTGTCCAATTAGGGTTTTTAACCAATCTTGTGCATCCAATAAGTTCATTTGTGTCATTGGATTAACATTTAGGTCATTTTCGTCCTCCATAGTCTTATTCTTGTCCAATTAGGGTTTTAAGCAATCTTGTGCATCCAATAAGTTCATTTGTGTCATTGGATGAATATTTAGGTCATTTTCATCCTCCCTAGGCTTATTCTTGTCCAATTAGGGTTTCTAAACAATCTTGTGAATCCAATAGGAGTGTTTGTGTCATTGGATGAACATTTAGGTCATTTTCGTCCTCCATAGTCTTATTCTTGTCCAATTAGGGTTTTTAACCAATCATGTGCATCCAATAAGTTCATTTGTGTTATTGGATTAACATTTAGGTCATTTACGTCCTCCCTAGTCTTATTCTTGTCCAATTAGGGTTTTTAAGCAATCTTGTGCATCCAATAAGTTCATTTGTGTCATTGGATTAACATTTAGGTCATTTTCGTCCTCCCTAGGCTTATTCTTGTCCAATTAGGGTTTCTAACCAATCTTGTGCATCCAATAGGTGTGTTTGTGTCATTGGATGAACATTTAGGTCATTTTCGTCCTCCCTAGGCTTATTCTTGTCCAATTAGGGATTTTAACCAATCCTGTGCATCCAATAAGTTCATTTGTGTCATTGGGTGAACATTTAGGTCTTTTTCGTCCTTCCTAGGCTTATTCTTGTCCAATTAGGGTTTCTAACCAATCTTGTGCATCCAATAGGTGTGTTTAGTCATTTGATGAACATTTAGGTTATTTTCGTCCTCCCTAGGCTTATTCTTGTCCAATTAGGGTTTTTAACCAATCTTGTGCATCCAATAAGTTCATTTGTGTCATTGGATTAACATTTAGGTCATTTTCGTCCTCCCTAGGCTTATTCTTGTCCAATTAGGGTTTCTAACCAATCTTGTGCATCCAATAGGTGTGTTTGTGTCATTGGATGAACATATAGGTCATTTCGTCCTCCCTAGGCTTATTCTTTTCCAATTAAGGTTTTTAACCAATCTTGTGCATCCAATGAGTTCATTTGTGTCATTGGATGAATAGTTAGGTCATTTTCGTCCTCCCTAGGCTTATTCTTGTCAAATTAGGGTTTCTAACCAATCGTGTGCATCGAATAGGTGTGTTTGTGTCATTGGATGAACATTTAGGTCATTTTCTTCCTCCCTAGGCTTATTCTTGTCCAATTAGGGTTTTTAACCAATCTTGTGCATCCAATAAGTTCATTTGTGTCATTGGATTAACATTTAGGTCATTTTCGTCCTTCCTAGGCTTATTCTTGTCCAATTAGGGTTTCTAACCAATCTTGTGCATCCAATAGGTGTGTTTGTGTCATTGGATGAACATTTAGGTCATTTTCGTCCTCCCTAGGCTTATTCTTGTCCAATTAGGGTTTCTAAACAATCTTGTGCATCCAATAGGTGTGTTTGTGTCATTGGATGAACATTTAGGTCACTTTCGTCCTCCCTAAGCTTATTCTTGTCCAATTAGGGTTTTAAGGAATCTTGTGCATCCAATAAGTTGATTTGTGTCATTGGATGAATATTTAGGTCATTTTCGTCCTCCCTAGGCTTATTCTTGTGCAATTAGGGTTTCTAACCAATCTGGTGCATCCAATAGGTGTGTTTGTGTCATTGGATGAACATTTAGGTCATTTTCGTCCTCCTTATGCTTATTCTAGTCCAATTAGGGTTTTTAACCAATCTTGTGCATCCAATAGGTGTGTTTGTGTCATTGGATGAACATTTAGGTCATTTTCGTCCTCCCTAGTCTTATTCTTGTCCAATTAGGGTTTTAAGCAATCTTGTGCATCCAATAAGTTCATTTGTGTCATTGGATGAATATTTAGGTCATTTTCGTCCTCCCTAGGCTTATTCTTGTCCAATTAGGGTTTCTAACCAATCTTGTGCATCTAATAGGTGTGTTTGTGTCATTGGATGAACATTTAGGTCATTTTCGTCCTCATTAGGCTTATTCTTGTCCAATTAGGGTTTTTAACCAATCTTGTGCATCCAATAAGTTCATTTGTGTCATTGGATGAACATTTAGGTCATTTTCGTCCTCCCAAGGCTTATTCTTGTCCAATTAGGGTTTCTAACCAATCTTGTGCATCCAATAGGTGTGTTTGTGTCATTGGATGAACATTTAGGTCATTTTCATCCTCCCTAGTCTTATTCTTGTCCAATTAGGGTTTTAAGCAATCTTGTGCATCCAATAAGTTCATTTGCGTCATTGGATGAATATTTAGGTCATTTTCATCCTCCCTAGGCTTATTCTTGTCCAATTAGGGTTTCTAAACAATCTTGTGAATCCAATAGGTGTGTTTGTGTCATTGGATTAACATTTAGGTCATTTTCGTCCTCCCTAGTCTTATTCTTGTCCAATTAGGGTTTTTAACCAATCTTGTGCATCCAATAAGTTCATTTGTGTCATTGGATGAACATTTAGGTCATTTTCGTCCTCCCTAGGCTTATTCTTGTCCAATTAGGTTTTCTAACTAATCTTGTGCATCCAATAGGTGTGTTTGTGTCATTGGATGAACATTTAGGTCATTTTCGTCCTCCCTAGTCTTATTCTTGTCCAATTAGGGTTTTAAGCAATCTTGTGCATCCAATAAGTTCATTTGTGTCATTGGATGAATATTTAGGTCATTTTCATCCTCCCTAGGCTTATTCTTGTCCAATTAGGGTTTCTAAACAATCTTATGAATCCAATAGGTGTGTTTGTGTCATTGGATAAACATTTAGGTCATTTTCGTCCTCCCTAGGCTTATTCTTGTCCAATTAGGGTTTCTAAACAATCTTGTGCATCCAATAAGTTCATTTGTGTCATTGGATGAATATTTAGGTCATTTTCATCCTCCTTAGGCTTATTCTTGTCCAATTAGGGTTTCTAAACAATCTTGTGAATCCAATAGGTGTGTTTGTGTCATTGGATGAACATTTAGGTCATTTTCGTCCTCCCTAGGCTTATTCTTGTCCAATTAGGGTTTCTAACCAATCTTGTGCATCCAATAAGTTCATTTGTGTCATTGGATGAACATTTAGGTCGTTTTCGTCCTCCCTAGGCTTATTCTTGTCCAATTAGGGTTTTTAAACAATCTTGTGCATCCAATAGGTGTGTTTGTGTCATTGGATGAACATTTAGGTCATTTTCATCCTCCCTAGGCTTATTCTTGGCCAATTAGGGTTTCTAACCAATCTTGTGCATCCAATAAGTTCATTTGTGTCATTGGATGAACATTTAGGTCGTTTTCGTCCTCCCTATGCTTATTCTTGTCCAATTAGGGTTTTTAACCAATCTTGTGCATCCAATAGGTGTGTTTGTGTCATTGGATGAACATTTAGGTCATTTTCGTCCTCCCTAGGCTTATTCTTGTCCAATTAGGGTTTCTAAACAATCTTGTGCATCCAGTAGGTTTGTTTAGTCATTTGATGAACATTTAGGTTATTTTCGTCCTCCCTAGGCTTATTCTTGTCCAATTAGGGTTTTTAACCAATCTTGTGCATCCAATAAGTTCATTTGTGTCATTGGATTAACATTTAGGTCATTTTCGTCCTCCCAAGGCTTATTCTTGTCCAATTAGGGTTTCTAACCAATCTTGTTCATCCAATAGGTGTGTTTGTGTCATTGGATGGACATTTAGGTCATTTTCGTCCTCCCTAGGCTTATTCTTGTCCAATTAGGGTTTTTAACCAATCTTGTGCATCCAATAAGTTCATTTGTGTCATTGGATGAACATTTAGGTCATTTTCGTCCTCCCTAGGCTTATTCTTGTCCAATTAGGGTTTTTAACCAATCTTGTGCATCCAATAGGTGTGTTTGTGTCATTGGATGAACATTTAGGTCATTTTCGTCCTCCTTAGGCTTATTCTTGTCCAATTAGGGTTTTTAACCAATCTTGTGCATCCAATAAGTTCATTTGTGTCATAGGATGAACATTTAGGTTATTTTCGTCCTCCCTAGGCTTATTCTTGTCCAATTAGGGTTTTTAACCAATCTTGTGCATCCAATAGGTGTGTTTGTGTCATTGGATGAACATTTAGGTCATTTTCGTCCTCCCTAGGCTTATTCTTGTCCAATTAGGGTTTTTAACCAATCTTGTGCATCCAATAGGTGTGTTTGTGTCATTGGATGAACATTCAGGTCATTTTCGTCCTCCCTAGGCTTATTCTTGTCCAATTAGGGTTTTTAACCAATCTTGTGCATCCAATAAGTTCATTTGTGTCATTGGATTAACATTTAGGTCATTTTCGTCCTTCCTAGGCTTATTCTTGTCCAATTAGGGTTTCTAACCAATCTTGTGCATCCAATAGGTGTGTTTGTGTCATTGGATGAACATTTAGGTCATTTTCATCCTCCCAAGGCTTATTCTTGTCCAATTAGGGTTTTTAACCAATCTTGTGCATCCAATAAGTTCATTTGTGTCATTGGATGAACATTTAGGTTATTTTCGTCCTCCCTAGACTTATTCATGTCCAATTAGGGTTTTTAACCAATCTTGTGCATCCAATAAGTTCATTTGTGTCATTGGATTAACATTTAGGTCATTTTCGTCCTCCCTAGGCTTATTCTTGTCCAATTAGGGTTTCTAAACAATCTTGTGCATCCAATAGGTGTGTTTGTGTCATTGGATGAACATTTAGGTCATTTTCGTCCTCCCTAGGCTTATTCTTGTCCAATTAGGGTTTTTAACCAATCTTGTGCATCCAATAAGTTCATTTGTGTCATTGGATGAACAATTAGGTCATTTTCGTCCACCCTAAACTTATTCTTGTCCAATAAGGGTTTTTAACCAATCTTATGCATCCAATAAGTTCATTTGTGTCATTGGATGAACATTTAGGTCATTTTCGTCTTCCCTAGGCTTATTCTTGTCCAATTAGGGTTTTTAACCAATCTTGTGCATCCAATAAGTTCATTTGTGTCATTGGATGAACATTTAGGTTATTTTCGTCCTCCCTAGGCTTATTCTTGTCCAATTAGGGTTTTTAACCAATCTTGTGCATCCAATAAGTTCATTTGTGTCATTGGATTAACATTTAGGTCATTTTCGTCCTTCCTAGGCTTATTCTTGTCCAATTAGGGTTTCTAACCAACCTTGTGCATCCAATAGGTGTGTTTGTGTCATTGGATGAACATTTAGGTCATTTTCGTCCTCCCTAGGCTTATTCTTGTCCAATTAGGGTTTCTAAACAATCTTGTGCATCCAATAGGTGTGTTTGTGTCATTGGATGAACATTTAGGTCATTTTCGTCCTCCCTAGGCTTATTCTTGTCCAATTAGGGTTTTTAACCAATCTTTTGCATCCAATAAGTTCATTTGTGTCATTGGGTGAACATTTAGGTCATTTTCGTCCACCCTAGGCTTATTCTTGTCTAATTAGGGTTTCTAACCAATCATTTGCATCCAATAGGTGTGTTTAGTCATTTCATGAACATTTAGGTCATTTTCGTCCTCCCTAGGCTTATTCTTGTCCAATTAGGGTTTTTAACCAATCTTTTGCATCCAATAAGTTCATTTGTGTCATTGGGTGAACATTTAGGTCATTTTCGTCCTCCCAAGGCTTATTCTTGTCCAATTAGGGTTTTTAACCAATCTTGTGCATCCAATAGGTGTGTTTGTGTCATTGGATGAACATTTAGGTCATTTTCGTCCTCCCTAGGCTTATTCTTGTCCAATTAGGGTTTTTAACCAATCTTGGGCATCCAATAAGTTCATTTGTGTCATTGGATGAACATTTAGGTCATTTTCGTCCTCCAAAGGCCTATTCTTGTCCAATTAGGGTTTCTAACCAATCTTGTGCATCCAATAGGTGTGTTTAGTCATTTGATGAACATTTAGGTTATTTTCGTCCTCCCTAGGCTTATTCTTGTCCAATTAGGGTTTTTAACCAATCTTGTGCATCCAATAAGTTCATTTGTGTCATTGGATTAACATTTAGGTCATTTTCGTCCTCCCTAGGCTTATTCTTGTCCAATTAGGGTTTCTAACCAATCTTGTGCATCCAATAGGTGTGTTTGTGTCATTGGATGAACATTTAGGTCATTTTCGTCCTCCCTAGGCTTATTCTTGTCCAATTAGGGTTTTTAACCAATCTTGTGCATCCAATAAGTTCATTTGTGTCTTTGGGTGAACATTTAGGTCATTTTCGTCCTTCCTAGGCTTATTATTGTCCAATTAGGGTTTCTAACCAATCTTGTGCATCCAATAGGTGTGTTTAGTCATTTGATGAACATTTAGGTTATTTTCGTCCTCCCTAGGCTTATTCTTGTCCAATTAGGGTTTTTAACCAATCTTGTGCATCCAATAAGTTCATTTGTGTCATTGGATTAACATTTAGGTCATTTTCGTCCTCCCTAGGCTTATTCTTGTCCAATTAGGGTTTCTAACCAATCTTGTGCATCCAATAGGTGTGTTTGTGTCATTGGATGAATAGTTAGGTCATTTTCGTCCTCCCTAGGCTTATTCTTGTCAAATTAGGGTTTCTAACCAATCGTGGGCATCCAATAGGTGTGTTTGTGTCATTGGATGAACATTTAGGTCATTTTCGTCCTCCCTAGGCATATTCTTGTCCAATTAGGGTTTCTAACCAATCTTGTGCATCCAATAGGTGTGTTTGTGTCATTGGATGAACATTTAGGTCATTTTCGTCATCCCTAGGCTTATTCTTGTCCAATTAGGGTTTTTAACCAATCTTGTGCATCCAATAATTTAATTTGTGTCATTGGATGAATAGTTAGGTCATTTTCGTCCTCCCTAGGCTTATTCTTGTCCAATTAGGGTTTCTAACCAATCTTGTGCATCCAATAGGTGTGTTTAGTCATTTGATGAACATTTAGGTTATTTTCGTCCTCCCTAGGCTTATTCTTGTCCAATTAGGGTTTTTAACCAATCTTGTGCATCCAATAGGTGTGTTTAGTCATTTGATGAACATTTAGGTTATTTTCGTCCTCCCTAGGCTTATTCTTGTCCAATTAGGGTTTTTAACCAATCTTGTGCATCCAATAAGTTCATTTGTGTCATTGGATTAACATTTATGTCATTTTCGTCCTCCCTAGGCTTATTCTTGTCCAATTAGGTATTCTAACCAATCTTGTGCATCCAATAGGTGTGTTTGTGTCATTGGATGAACATTTAGTTCATTTTCGTCCTCCCTAGGCTTATTCTTGCCCAATTAGGGATTTTAACCAATCCTGTGCATCCAATAAGTTCATTTGTGTCATTGGGTGAACATTTAGGTCTTTTTCGTCCTTCCTAGGCTTATTCTTGTCCAATTAGGGTTTCTAACCAATCTTGTGCATCCAATAAGTTCATTTGTGTCAATGGATGAACATTTAGGTCATTTTCGTCCTCCCTAGGCTTATTCTTGTCCAATAAGGGTTTTTAACCAATCTTGTGCATCCAATAAGTTCATTTGTGTCATTGGATTAACATTTAGGTCATTTTCGTCCTTCCTAGGCTTATTCTTGTCCAATTAGGGTTTCTAACCAACCTTGTGCATCCAATAGGTGTGTTTGTGTCATTGGATGAACATTTAGGTTATTTTCGTCCTCCCTACTCTTATTCTTGTCCAATTAGGGTTTTAAGCAATCTTGTGCATCCAATAAGTTCATTTGTGTCATTGGATGAATATTTAGGTCATTTTCATCCTCCCTACGCTTATTCTTGTCCAATTAGTGTTTCTAACCAATCTTGTGCATCCAATAGGTGTGTTTGTGTCATTGGATGAACATTTAGGTCATTTTCGTCCTCCCTAGTCTTATTCTTGTCCAATTAGGGTTTTAAGCAATCTTGTGCATCCAATAAGTTCATTTGAGTCATTGGATGAATATTTAGGTCGTTTTCGTTCTCCCTAGGCTTATTCTTGTCCAATTAGAGTTTCTAACCAATCTTGTGCATCCAATAGGTGTGTTTGTGTCATTGGATGAACATTTAGGTCATTTTCGTCCTCCCTATGCTTATTCTTGTCCAATTAGGGTTTTTAACCAATCTTGTGCATCCAATAGGTATGTTTGTGTCATTGGTTGAACATTTAGGTCATTTTCGTCCTCCCTAGGCTTATTCTTGTCCAATTAGGGTTTTTAACCAATCTTGTGCATCCAATAAGTTCATTTGTGTCATTGGGTGAACATTTAGGTCATTATCGTCCTCCCAAGGCTTATTCTTGTCCAATTAGGGTTTCTAACCAATCTTGTGCATCCAATAGGTTTGTTTGTGTCATTGGATGAACATTTAGGTCATTTTCGTCCTCCCTA
>JBBPBR010000497.1:0-27072 GCA_037974775.1 Cicer pinnatifidum | reverse complement strand
TTTTAACCAATCCTGTGCATCCAATAAGTTCATTTGTGTCATTGGGTGAACATTTAGGTCTTTTTCGTCCTTCCTAGGCTTATTCTTGTCCAATTAGGGTTTCTAACCAATCTTGTGCATCCAATAGGTGTGTTTAGTCATTTGATGAACATTTAGGTTATTTTCGTCCTCCCTAGGCTTATTCTTGTCCAATTAGGGTTTTTAACCAATCTTGTGCATCCAATAAGTTCATTTGTGTCATTGGATTAACATTTAGGTCATTTTCGTCCTCCCTAGGCTTATTCTTGTCCAATTAGGGTTTCTAACCAATCTTGTGCATCCAATAGGTGTGTTTGTGTCATTGGATGAACATATAGGTCATTTCGTCCTCCCTAGGCTTATTCTTTTCCAATTAAGGTTTTTAACCAATCTTGTGCATCCAATGAGTTCATTTGTGTCATTGGATGAATAGTTAGGTCATTTTCGTCCTCCCTAGGCTTATTCTTGTCAAATTAGGGTTTCTAACCAATCGTGTGCATCGAATAGGTGTGTTTGTGTCATTGGATGAACATTTAGGTCATTTTCTTCCTCCCTAGGCTTATTCTTGTCCAATTAGGGTTTTTAACCAATCTTGTGCATCCAATAAGTTCATTTGTGTCATTGGATTAACATTTAGGTCATTTTCGTCCTTCCTAGGCTTATTCTTGTCCAATTAGGGTTTCTAACCAATCTTGTGCATCCAATAGGTGTGTTTGTGTCATTGGATGAACATTTAGGTCATTTTCGTCCTCCCTAGGCTTATTCTTGTCCAATTAGGGTTTCTAAACAATCTTGTGCATCCAATAGGTGTGTTTGTGTCATTGGATGAACATTTAGGTCACTTTCGTCCTCCCTAAGCTTATTCTTGTCCAATTAGGGTTTTAAGGAATCTTGTGCATCCAATAAGTTGATTTGTGTCATTGGATGAATATTTAGGTCATTTTCGTCCTCCCTAGGCTTATTCTTGTGCAATTAGGGTTTCTAACCAATCTGGTGCATCCAATAGGTGTGTTTGTGTCATTGGATGAACATTTAGGTCATTTTCGTCCTCCTTATGCTTATTCTAGTCCAATTAGGGTTTTTAACCAATCTTGTGCATCCAATAGGTGTGTTTGTGTCATTGGATGAACATTTAGGTCATTTTCGTCCTCCCTAGTCTTATTCTTGTCCAATTAGGGTTTTAAGCAATCTTGTGCATCCAATAAGTTCATTTGTGTCATTGGATGAATATTTAGGTCATTTTCGTCCTCCCTAGGCTTATTCTTGTCCAATTAGGGTTTCTAACCAATCTTGTGCATCTAATAGGTGTGTTTGTGTCATTGGATGAACATTTAGGTCATTTTCGTCCTCATTAGGCTTATTCTTGTCCAATTAGGGTTTTTAACCAATCTTGTGCATCCAATAAGTTCATTTGTGTCATTGGATGAACATTTAGGTCATTTTCGTCCTCCCAAGGCTTATTCTTGTCCAATTAGGGTTTCTAACCAATCTTGTGCATCCAATAGGTGTGTTTGTGTCATTGGATGAACATTTAGGTCATTTTCGTCCTCCCTAGTCTTATTCTTGTCCAATTAGGGTTTTAAGCAATCTTGTGCATCCAATAAGTTCATTTGTGTCATTGGATGAATATCTAGGTCATTTTCATCCTCCCTAGGCTTATTCTTGTCCAATTAGGGTTTCTAAACAATCTTGTGAATCCAATAGGTGTGTTTGTGTCATTGGATGAACATTTAGGTCATTTTCGTCCTCCCTAGTCTTATTCTTGTCCAATTAGGGTTTTTAACCAATCTTGTGCATCCAATAGGTGTGTTTGTGTCATTGGATGAACATTTAGGTCATTTTCGTCCTCCCTAGGCTTATTCTTGTCCAATCAGGGTTTTTAACCAATCTTGTGCATCCAATAGGTGTGTTTAGTCATTTGATGAACATTTAGGTTATTTTCGTCCTCCCTAGGCTTATTCTTGTCCAATTAGGGTTTTTAACCAATCTTGTGCATCCAATAAGTTCATTTGTGTCATTGGATTAACATTTAGGTCATTTTCTTCTTCCCTAGGCTTATTCTTGTCCAATTAGGGTTTCTAACCAATCTTGGGCATCCAATAGGTGTGTTTGTGTCATTGGATGAACATTTAGGTCATTTTCGTCCTCCCTAGTCTTATTCTTGTCCAATTAGGGTTTTAAGCAATCTTGTGCATCCAATAAGTTCATTTGTGTCATTGGATGAATATTTAGGTCATTTTCGACCTTCCTAGGCTTATTCTTGTCCAATTAGGGTTTCTAACCAATCTTGTGCATCCAATAGGTGTGTTTGTGTCATTGGATGAACATTTAGGTCATTTTCGTCCTCCCTAGGCTTATTCTTGTCCAATTAGGGTTTTTAACCAATCTTGTGCATCCAATAAGTTCATTTGTGTCATTGGGTGAACATTTAGGTCATTTTCGTCCTCCCCAGGCTTATTCTTGTCCAATTAGGGTTTCTAACCAATCTTGTGCATCCAATAGGTGTGTTTAGTCATTTGATGAACATTTAGGTTATTTTCGTCCTCCCTAGGCTTATTCTTGTCCAATTAGGAGTTTTAACCAATCTTGTGCATCCAATAAGTTCATTTGTGTCATTGGATGAACATTTAGGTCATTTTCGTCCTCCCTAGGCTTATTCTTGTCTAATTAGGGTTTTTAACCAATCTTGTGCATCCAATAGGTGTGTTTGTGTCATTGGATGAACATTTAGGTCATTTTCGTCCTCCCTAGGCTTATTCTTGTCCAATTAGGGTTTTTAACCAATCTTGTGCATCCAATAAGTTCATTTGTGTCATTGGATTAACATTTAGGTCATTTTCGTCCTTCCTAGGCTTATTCTTGTCCAATTAGGGTTTCTAACCAATCTTGTGCATCCAATAGGTGTGTTTGTGTCATTGGATGAACATTTAGGTCATTTTCGTCCTCCTTAGGCTTATTCTTGTCCAATTAGGGTTTTTAACCAATCTTGTGCATCCAATAAGTTCATTTGTGTCATTGGATTAACATTTAGGTCATTTTCGTCCTTCCTAGGCTTATTCTTGTCCAATTAGTGTTGCTAACCAATCTTGTGCATCCAATAGGTGTGTTTGTGTCATTGGATGAACATTTAGGTCATTTTCGTCCTCCCTAGGCTTATTCTTGTCCAATTAGGGTTTTTAACCAATCTTGTGCATCCAATAAGTTCATTTGTGTCATTGGGTGAACATTTAGGTCATTTTCGTCCTCCCTAGGCTCATTCTTGTGCAATTAGGGTTTCTAACCAATCTTGTGCATCCAATAGGTGTGTTTAGTCATTTGATGAACATTTAGGTTATTTTCGTCCTCCCTAGGCTTATTCTTGTCCAATTAGGGTTTTTAACCAATCTTGTGCATCCAATAAGTTCATTTGTGTCATTGGATTAACATTTAGGTCATTTTCGTCCTCCCTAGGCTTATTCTTGTCCAACTAGGGTTTCTAACCCATCTTGTGCATCCAATAGGTGTGTTTAGTCATTTGATGAACATTTAGGTTATTTTCGTCCTCCCTAGGCTTATTCTTGTCCAATTAGGGTTTTTAACCAATCTTGTGCATCCAATAAGTTCATTTGTGTCATTGGATTAACATTTAGGTCATTTTCGTCCTCCCTAGGCTTATTCTTGTCCAATTATGGTTTCTAACCAATCTTGTGCATCCAATAGGTGTGTTTGTGTCATTGGATGAACATTTAGGTCATTTTGGTCCTCCCTAGGCTTATTCTTGTCCAATTAGGGTTTTTAACCAATCTTGTGCATCCAATAAGTTCATTTGTGTCATTGGATGAATATTTAGGTCATTTTCGTCCTCCCTAGGCTTATTCTTGTCCAATTAGGGTTTCTAACCAATCTTGTGCATCCAATAGGTGTGTTTGTGTCATTGGATGAACATTTAGGTCATTTTCGTCCTCCCTATGCTTATTCTTGTCCATTTAGGGTTTTTAACCAATCTTGTGCGTCCAATAGGTGTGTTTGTGTCATTGGATGAAGATTTAGGTCATTTTCGTCCTCCTTAGGCTTATTCTTGTCCAATTAGGGTTTTTAACCAATCTTGAGCATCCAATAGGTGTGTTTGTGTCATTGGATGAACATTTAGGTCATTTTCGTCCTCCCTAGGCTTATTCTTGTCCAATTAGGGTTTTTAACCAATCTTGTGCATCCAATAAGTTCATTTGTGTCATTGGGTGAACATTTAGGTCATTTTCGTCCTCCCTAGGCTTATTCTTGTCCATTTAGGGTTTCTAACCAATCTTGTGCATCCAATAGGTGTGTTTAGTCATTTGATGAACATTTAGGTTATTTTCGTCCTCCCTAGGCTTATTCTTGTCCAATTAGGGTTTCTAACCAATCTTGTGCATCCAATAGGTGTGTTTGTGTCATTGGATGAACATTTAGGTCATTTTCGTCATCCCTAGGCTTATTCTTGTCCAATTAGGGTTTTTAACCAATCTTGTGCATCCAATAAGTTCATTTGTGTCATTGGGTGAACATTTTGGTCATTTTCGTCCTTCCTAGGCTTATTCTTGTCCAATTAGGGTTTCTAACCAATCTTGTGCATCCAATAGGTGTGTTTAGTCATTTGATGAACATTTAGGTTATTTTCGTCCTCCCTAGACTTATTCTTGTCCAATTAGGGTTTTTAACCAATCTTGTGCATCCAATAAGTTCATTTGTGTCATTGGATTAACATTTAGGTCATTTTCGTCCTCCCTAGGCTTATTCTTGTCCAATTAGGGTTTCTAACCAATCTTGTGCATCCAATAGGTGTGTTTGTGTCATTGGATGAACATTTAGGTCATTTTCGTCCTCCCTAGGCTTATTCTTGTCCAATTAGGGTTTTTAACCAATCTTTTGCATCCAATAAGTTCATTTGTGTCATTGGATGAACATTTAGGTCATTTTCGTCCTCCAAGGCTTATTCTTGTCCAATTAGGGTTTTTAACCAATCTTGTGCATTCAATAAGTTCATTTGTGTCATTGGGTGAACATTGAGGTCATTTTCGTCCTCCCTAGGCTTATTCTTGTCCAATTAGGGTTTCTAACCAATCTTGTGCATCCAATAGGTGTGTTTAGTCAAATGATGAACATTTAGGTTATTTTCGTCCTCCCTAGGCTTATTCTTGTCCAATTAGGGTTTTTAACCAATCTTTTGCATCCAATAAGTTCATTTGTGTCATTGGATTAACATTTAGGTCATTTTCGTCCTCCATAGTCTTATTCTTGTCAAATTAGGGTTTTAAGCAATCTTGTGCATCCAATAAGTTCATTTGTGTCATTGGATGAATATTTAGGTCATTTTCATCCTCCCTAGGCTTATTCTTGTCCAATTAGGGTTTCTAAACAATCTTGTGAATCCAATAGGTGTGTTTGTGTCATTGGATGAACATTTAGGTCATTTTCGTCCTCCCTAGTCTTATTCTTGTCCAATTAGGGTTTTTAACCAATCATGTGCATCCAATAAGTTCATTTGTGTTATTGGATTAACATTTAGGTCATTTACGTCCTCCCTAGTCTTATTCTTGTCCAATTAGGGTTTTTAAGCAATCTTATGCATCCAATAAGTTCATTTGTGTCATTGGATTAACATTTAGGTCATTTTCGTCCTCCCTAGGCTTATTCTTGTCCAATTAGGGTTTCTAACCAATCTTGTGCATCCAATAGGTGTGTTTGTGTCATTGGATGAACATTTAGGTCATTTTCGTCCTCCCTAGGCTTATTCTTGTCCAATTAGGGATTTTAACCAATCCTGTGCATCCAATAAGTTCATTTGTGTCATTGGGTGAACATTTAGGTCTTTTTCGTCCTTCCTAGGCTTATTCTTGTCCAATTAGGGTTTCTAACCAATCTTGTGCATCCAATAGGTGTGTTTAGTCATTTGATGAACATTTAGGTTATTTTCGTCCTCCCTAGGCTTATTCTTGTCCAATTAGGGTTTTTAACCAATCTTGTGCATCCAATAAGTTCATTTGTGTCATTGGATTAACATTTAGGTCATTTTCGTCCTCCCTAGGCTTATTCTTGTCCAATTAGGGTTTCTAACCAATCTTGTGCATCCAATAGGTGTGTTTGTGTCATTGGATGAACATATAGGTCATTTCGTCCTCCCTAGGCTTATTCTTTTCCAATTAAGGTTTTTAACCAATCTTGTGCATCCAATGAGTTCATTTGTGTCATTGGATGAATAGTTAGGTCATTTTCGTCCTCCCTAGGCTTATTCTTGTCAAATTAGGGTTTCTAACCAATCGTGTGCATCGAATAGGTGTGTTTGTGTCATTGGATGAACATTTAGGTCATTTTCTTCCTCCCTAGGCTTATTCTTGTCCAATTAGGGTTTTTAACCAATCTTGTGCATCCAATAAGTTCATTTGTGTCATTGGATGAATAGTTAGGTCATTTTCGTCCTCCCTAGGCTTATTCTAGTCCAATTAGGGTTTCTAACCATTCTTGTGCATCGAATAGGTGTGTTTAGTCATTTGATGAACATTTAGGTTATTTTCGTCCTCCCTAGGCTTATTCTTGTCCAATTAGGGTTTTTAACCAATCTTGTGCATCCAATAAGTTCATTTGTGTCATTGGATTAACATTTAGGTCATTTTCGTCCTCCCTAGGCTTATTCTTGTCCAATTAGGGTTTCTAACCAATCTTGTGCATCCAATAGGTGTGTTTGTGTCATTGGATGAACATTTAGGTCATTTTCATCCTCCCTAGGCTTATTCTTGTCTAATTAGCGTTTTTAACCAATCTTGTGCATCCAATAAGTTCATTTGTGTCATTGGATTACTATTTAGGTCATTTTCGTCCTCCCTAGGCTTATTCTTGTCCAATTAGGGTTTCTAACCAATCTTGTGCATCCAATAGGTGTGTTTGTGTCATTGGATGAACATTTAGGTCATTTTCGTCCTCCCTAGGCTTATTCTTGTCAAATTAGGGTTTTTAACCAATCTTGTGCATCCAATAAGTTCATTTGTGTCATTGGATAAACATTTAGGTCATTTTCGTCCACCCTAGGCTTATTCTTGTCCAATTAGGGTTTTTAACCAATCTTGTGCATCCAATAAGTTCATTTGTGTCATTGGATGAACATTTAGGTCATTTTCGTCCTCCCTAGGCTTATTCTTGTCCAATTAGGGTTTTTAAGCAATCTTGTGCATCCAATAAGTTCATTTGTGTCATTGGATGAACATTTAGGTCATTTTCATCCTCCCTAGGCTTATTCTTGTTCAATTAGGATTTCTAACCAATCTTGTGCATCCAATAGGTGTGTTTGGGTCATTGGATGAACATTTAGGTCATTTTCGCTCTCCCTAGTCTTATTCTTGTCCAATTAGGGTTTTAAGCAATCTTGTGCATCCAATAAGTTCATTTGTGTCATTGGATGAACATTTAGGTTATTTTCGTCCTCACTAGGCTTAGTTTTGTGCAATTAGGGTTTTTAACCAATCTTGTGCATCCAATAGGTGTGTTTGTGTCATTGCATGAACATTTAGGTCATTTTCGTCCTCCCTAGTCTTATTCTTGTCCAATTAGGGTTTTAAGCAATCTTGTGCATCCAATAAGTTCATTTGTGTCATTGGATTAAGATTTAAGTCATTTTCGTCCTCCCTAGGCTTATTCTTGTTCAATTAGGGTTTCTAACCAATCTTGTGCATCCAATAGGTGTATTTGTGTCATTGGATGAACATTTAGGTTATTTTCGTCCTCATTAGGCTTAGTTTTGTGCAATTAGGGTTTTTAACCAATCTTGTGCATCCAATAGGTGTGTTTGTGTCATTAGATGAACATTTAGGTCATTTTCATCCTCCCTAGGCTTATTGTTGTCCAATTAGGGTTTTTAAGCAATCTTGTGCATCAAATAAGTTCATTTGTGTCATTGGATGAACATTTAGGTCATTTTCGTCCACCCTAGGATTATTCTTGTCCAATTAGGGTTTTTAACCAATCTTGTGCATCCAATAAGTTCATTTGTGTCATTGGATGAACATTTAGGTCATTTTCGTCCTCCCAAGGCTTATTCTTGTCCAATTAGGGTTTCTAACCAATCTTGTGCATCCAATAAGTTCATTTGTGTCATTGGATGAACATTTAGGTCATTTTCGTCCTCCCAAGGCTTATTCTTGTCCAATTAGGGTTTCTAACCAATCTTGTGCATCCAATAGGTGTGTTTGTGTCATTTTGATGAACATTTAGGTCATTTTCGTTCTCCCTAGTCTTATTCATGTCCAATTAGGGTTTTTAACCAATCTTGTGCATCCAATAAGTTCACTTGTGTCATTGGATGAATAGTTAAGTCATTTTCGTCCTCCCTAGGCTTATTCTTGTCCAATTAGGGTTTCTAAACAATCTTGTGCATCTAATTGGTGTGTTTGTGTCATTGGATGAACATTTAGGTCATTTTCGTCCTCCCTAGGCTTATTCTTGTCCAATTAGGGTTTTTAACCAATCTTGTGCATCCAATAAGTTCATTTGTGTCATTGGATTAACATTTAGGTCATTTTCGTCCTCCCTAGGCTTATTCTTGTCCAATTAGGGTTTCTAACCAATCTTGTGCATCCAGTAGGTGTGTTTGTGTCATTGGATGAACATTTAGGTCATTTTCGTCCTCCCTAGGCTTATTCTTGTCCAATTAGGGTTTTTAACCAATCTTGTGCATCCAATAAGTTCATTTGTGTCATTGGATAAACATTTATGTCATTTTCGTCAACCCTAGGCTTATTCTTGTCCAATTAGGGTTTTTAACCAATCTTGTGCATCCAATAGGTGTATTTGTGTCATTGGATGAACATTTAGGTCATTTTCGTCCTCCCTAGGCTTATTCTTGTCCAATTAGGGTTTCTAACCAATCTTGTGCATCCAATAGGTGTATTTGTGTCATTGGATGAACATTTAGGTCATTTTCGTCCTCCCTAGGCTTATTCTTGTCCAATTAGGGTTTTTAAGCTATCTTGTGCATCCAATAAGTTCATTTGTGTCATTGGATGAACATTTAGGTCATTTTCGTCCTCCCTAGGCTTATTCTTGTCCAATTAGGGTTTTTAAGCAATCTTGTGCTTCCAATAAGTTCATTTGTGTCATTGGATGAACATTTAGGTCATTTTCGTCCTTCCTAGGCTTATTCTTGTCCAATTAAGGTTTTTAACCAATCTTGTGCATCCAATAATTTCATTTGTGTCATTGGATGAACATTTAGGTCATTTTCGTCCTCCCTAGGCTTATTCTTGTCCAATTAGGGTTTCTAACCAATCTTGTGCATCCAATAGGTGTATTTGTGTCATTGGATGAACATTTAGGTCATTTTCGTCCTCCCTAGGCTTATTCTTGTCCAATTAGGGTTTCTAACCAATCTTGTGCATCCAATAGGTGTGTTTGTGTCATTGGAGTAACATTTAGGTCATTTTCATCCTCCCTATGCTTATTCTTGTCCAATTAGGGTTTTTAACCAATCTTGTGCATCCAATAAGTTCATTTGTGTCATTGGATAAACATTTAGGTCATTTTCGTCAACCCTAGGCTTATTCTTGTCCAATTAGGGTTTTTAACCAATCTTGTGCATCCAATAGGTGTATTTGTGTCATTGGATGAACATTTAGGTCATTTTCGTCCTCCCTAGGCTTATTCTTGTCCAATTAGGGTTTTTAAGCAATCTTGTGCATCCAATAAGTTCATTTGTGTCATTGGATGAACATTTAGGTCATTCTCGTCCTCCCTAGGCTTATTCTTGTCCAATTAGGGTTTTTAACCAATCTTGTGCATCCAATAGGTGTATTTGTGTCATTGGATGAACATTTAGGTCATTTTCGTCCTCCCTAGGCTTATTCTTGTCCAATTAGGGTTTTTAAGCAATCTTGTGCATCCAATAAGTTCATTTGTGTCATTGGATGAACTTTTAGGTCATTTTCGTCCTCCCTAGGCTTATTCTTGTCCAATTAGGGTTTTTAACCAATCTTGTGCATCCAATAAGTTCATTTGTGTCATTGGATGAACATTTAGGTCATTTTCGTCCTCCCTAGGCTTATTCTTGTCCAATTAGGGTTTTAACCCAATCTTGTGCATCCAATAAGTTCATTTGTGTCATTGGATGAACATTTAGGTCATTTTCGTCCTCCCTAGGCTTATTCTTGTCCAATTAGGGTTTTTAACCAATCTTGTGCATCCAATAAGTTCATTTGTGTCATTGGATGAACATTTAGGTCATTTTCGTCCTCCCTAGGCTTATTCTTGTCCAATTAGGGTTTCTAACCAATCTTGTGCATCCAATAGGTGTATTTGTGTCATTGGATGAACATTTAGCTCATTTTCGTCCTCCCTAGGCTTATTCTTGTCCAATTAGGGTTTTTAAGCAATCTTGTGCATCCAATAAGTTCATTTGTGTCATTGGATGAACATTTAGGTCATTTTCGTCCTCCCTAGGCTTATTCTTGTCCAATTAGGGTTTTTAAGCAATCTTGTGCATCCAATAGGTGTGTTTGTGTCATTGGATGAATATTTAGGTCATTTTCGACCTCCCTAGGCTTATTCTTGTCCAATTAGGGTTTTTAACCAATCTTGTGCATCCAATAAGTTCATTTGTGTCATTGGATGAACATTTAGGTCATTTTCGTCCTCCCTAGGCTTATTCTTGTCCAATTAGGGTTTTTAACCAATCTTGTGCATCCAATAAGTTCATTTGTGTCATTGGATGAACATTTAGGTCATGTTTTTCCTCGCTAGGCTTATTCTTGTCCAATTAGGGTTTTTAACCAATCTTGTGCATCCAATAAGTTCATTTGTGTCATTGGATGAACATTTAGGTCATTTTCGTCCTCCCTAGGCTTATTCTTGTCCAATTAGGGTTTTTATACAATCTTGTGCATCCAATAGGTGTGTTTGTGTCATTGGACGAACATTTAGGTCATTTTCGTTCTCCCTAGGCTTATTCTTGTCCAATTAGGGTTTTTAACCAATCTTGTGCATCCAATAAGTTCATTTGTGTCATTGGATGAACATTTAGGTCATTTTCGTCCTCCCTAGGCTTATTCTTGTCCAATTAGGGTTTTTAACCAATCTTGTGCATCCAATAAGTTCATTTGTGTCATTGGATGAACATTTAGGTCATTTTCGTCCTCCCTAGGCTTATTCTTGTCCAATTAGGGTTTTCAACCAATCTTGTGTATCCAATAAGTTTAGTTGTGTCATTGGATGAACATTTAGGTCATTTTCGTCCTCCCTAGGCATATTCTTGTCCAATTAGGGTTTTTATGCAATCTTGTGCATCCAATAGGTGTGTTTGTGTCATTGGACGAACATTTAGGTCATTTTCGTCCTCACTAGGCTTATTCTTGTCCAATTAGGGTTTTTATGCAATCTTGTGCATCCAATAGGTGTGTTTGTGTCATTGGACGAACATTTAGGTCATTTTCGTCATCCCTAGGCTTATTCTTGTCCAATTAGGGTTTTTAACCAATCTTGTGCATCCAATAAGTTCATTTGTGTCATTGGATGAACATTTAGTTCATTGTCGTCCTCCCTAGTCTTATTCTTGTCCAATTAGGGTTTTTATGCAATCTTGTGCATCCAATATGTGTGTTTCTGTCATTGGATGAACATTCAGGTCATTTTCGTCCTCCATATGCTTATTCTTGTCCAATTAGGGTTTTTAACTAATCTTGTGGATCCAATAAGTTCATTTGTGTCATTGGATGAACATTTAGGTCATTTTCGTCCTCCCTAGTCTTATTCTTGTCTAATTAGGGTTTTTATGCAATCTTGTGCATCCAATAGGTGTGTTTGTGTCATTGGAGGAACATTTAGGTCATTTTCGTCCTCCCTAGTCTTATTCTTGTCCAATTAGGGATTTTATGCAATCTTGTGCATCCAATAGGTGTGTTTGTGTCACTGGACGAACATTTAGGTCATTTTCGTCTTCCCTAGGCTTATTCTTGTCCAATTAGGGTTTTTAACCAATCTTGTGCATCCAATAAGTTCATTTGTGTCATAGGAGGAACATTTAGGTCATTTTCGTCCTCCCTAGGCTTATTCTTGTCCAATTAGGGTTTTTAACCAATCTTGTGCATCCAATAAGTTCATTTGTGTCATTGGATGAACATTTAGGTCATTTTCGTCCTCCCTAGGCTTATTCTTGTCCAATTAGGGTTTTCAACCCATCTTGTGCATCCAATAAGTTCATTTGTGTCATTAGATGAACATTTAGGTCATTTTCGTCCTCCCTAGTCTTATTCTTGTCCAATTAGGGTTTTTATGCAATCTTGTGCATCCAATAGGTGTGTTTGTGTCATTGGACAAACATTTAGGTCATTTTCGTCCTCCATAAGCTTATTCTTGCCCAATTAGGGTTTTTAAACCAATCTTGTGCATCCAATAAGTTCATTTCTGTCATTGGATGAACATTTAGGTCATTTTCGTCCTCCCTAGTCTAATTCTTGTCCTATTAGGGTTTTTATGCAATCTTGTGCATCCAATAGGTGTGTTTATGTCATTGGAGGAACATTTAGGTCATTTTCGTCCTCCCTAGTCTTATTCTTGTCCAATTAGGGTTTTTATGCAATCTTGTGCATCCAATAGGTGTGTTTGTGTCATTGGACGAACATTTAGGTCATTTTCGTCCTCCCTAGGCTTGTTCTTGTCCAATTAGGATTTTTATGCAATCTTGTGCATCCTATAGGTGTGTTTGTGTCATTGGACGAACATTTAGGTCATTTTCGTCCTCCCTAGGCTTATTCTTGTCCAATTAGGGTTTTTAACCAATCTTGTGCATCCAATAAGTTCATTTGTGTCATTGGATGAACATTTAGGTCATTTTCGTCCTCCCTAGGCTTATTCTTGTCCAATTAGGGTTTTTAACCAATCTTGTGCATCCAATAAGTTCTTTTGTGTCATTAGATGAACATTTAGGTCATTTTCGTCCTCCCTAGGCTTATTCTTGTCCAATTAGGGTTTTTAACCAATCTTGTGCATCCAATAAGTTCATTTGTGTCATTGGATGAACATTTAGGTCATTTTCATCCTCCCAAGGCTTATTCTTGTCCAATTAGGGTTTCTAACCAATCTTATGCATCCAATAGGTGTGTTTGTGTCAGTGGATGAACATTTAGGTCATTTTCGTCCTCCCTAGGCTTATTCTTGTCCAATTAGGGTTTTTAACCAATCTTATGCATCCAATAAGTTCATTTGTGTCATTGGATTAGCATTTAGGTCATTTTCGTCCTTCCTAGGCTTATTCTTGTCCAATTACGGTTTCTAACCAATCTTGTGCATCCAATAGGTGTGTTTGTGTCATTGGATGAACATTTAGGTCATTTTAGTCCTCCCTAGTCTTATTCTTGTCCAATTAGGGTTTTTAACCAATCTTGTGCATCCAATAAGTTCATTTGTGTCATTGGATGAACATTTAGGTCATTTTCGTCCTCCCTAGGCTTATTCTTGTCCAATTAGGGTTTTTAACCAATCTTGTGCATCCAATAGGTGTGTTTAGTCATTTGATGAACATTTAGGTTATTTTCGTCCTCCCAAGGCTTATTCTTGTCCAATTAGGGTTTTTAACCAATCTTGTGCATCCAATAAGTTCATTTGTGTCATTGGATGAATAGTTAGGTCATTTTCGTCCTCCCTAGGCTTATTCTTGTCCAATTAGGGTTTCTAACCATTCTTGTGCATCGAATAGGTGTGTTTAGTCATTTGATGAACATTTAGGGTATTTTCGTCCTCCCTAGGCTTATTCTTGTCCAATTAGGGTTTTTAACCAATCTTGTGCATCCAATAAGTTCATTTGTGTCATTGGATTAACATTTAGGTCATTTTCGTCCTCCCTAGGCTTATTCTTGTCCAATTAGGGTTTCTAACCAATCTTGTGCATCCAATAGGTGTGTTTGTGTCATTGGATGAACATTTAGGTCATTTTCGTCATCCCTAGGCTTATTCTTGTCCAATTAGGGTTTTTAACCAATCTTGTGCATCCAATAAGTTCATTTGTGTCATTGGGTGAACATTTTGGTCATTTTCGTCCTTCCTAGGCTTATTCTTGTCCAATTAGGGTTTCTAACCAATCTTGTGCATCCAATAGGTGTGTTTAGTCATTTGATGAACATTTAGGTTATTTTCGTCCTCCCTAGACTTATTCTTGTCCAATTAGGGTTTTTAACCAATCTTGTGCATCCAATAAGTTCATTTGTGTCATTGGATTAACATTTAGGTCATTTTCGTCCTCCCTAGGCTTATTCTTGTCCAATTAGGGTTTCTAACCAATCTTGTGCATCCAATAGGTGTGTTTGTGTCATTGGATGAACATTTAGGTCATTTTCGTCCTCCCTAGGCTTATTCTTGTCCAATTAGGGTTTTTAACCAATCTTTTGCATCCAATAAGTTCATTTGTGTCATTGGATGAACATTTAGGTCATTTTCGTCCTCCAAGGCTTATTCTTGTCCAATTAGGGTTTTTAACCAATCTTGTGCATTCAATAAGTTCATTTGTGTCATTGGGTGAACATTTAGGTCATTTTCGTCCTCCCTAGGCTTATTCTTGTCCAATTAGGGTTTCTAACCAATCTTGTGCATCCAATAGGTGTGTTTAGTCAAATGATGAACATTTAGGTTATTTTCGTCCTCCCTAGGCTTTTTCTTGTCCAATTAGGGTTTTTAACCAATCTTGTGCATCCAATAAGTTCATTTGTGTCATTGGATTAACATTTAGGTCATTTTCGTCCTCCATAGTCTTATTCTTGTCCAATTAGGGTTTTAAGCAATCTTGTGCATCAAATAAGTTCATTTGTGTCATTGGATGAATATTTAGGTCATTTTCATCCTCCCTAGGCTTATTCTTGTCCAATTAGGGTTTCTAAACAATCTTGTGAATCCAATAGGTGTGTTTGTGTCATTGGATGAACATTTAGGTCATTTTCGTCCTCCCTAGTCTTATTCTTGTCCAATTAGGGTTTTTAACCAATTATGTGCATCCAATAAGTTCATTTGTGTTATTGGATTAACATTTAGGTCATTTACGTCCTCCCTAGTCTTATTCTTGTCCAATTAGGGTTTTTAAGCAATCTTGTGCATCCAATAAGTTCATTTGTGTCATTGGATTAACATTTAGGTCATTTTCGTCCTCCCTAGGCTTATTCTTGTCCAATTAGGGTTTCTAACCAATCTTGTGCATCCAATAGGTGTGTTTGTGTCATTGGATGAACATTTAGGTCATTTTCGTCCTCCCTAGGCTTATTCTTGTCCAATTAGGGATTTTAACCAATCCTGTGCATCCAATAAGTTCATTGGTGTCATTGGGTGAACATTTAGGTCTTTTTCGTCCTTCCTAGGCTTATTCTTGTCCAATTAGGGTTTCTAACCAATCTTGTGCATCCAATAGGTGTGTTTAGTCATTTGATGAACATTTAGGTTATTTTCGTCCTCCCTAGGCTTATTCTTGTCCAATTAGGGTTTTTAACCAATCTTGTGCATCCAATAAGTTCATTTGTGTCATTGGATGAACATTTAGGTCATTTTCGTCCTCCCTAGGCTTATTCTTGTCCAATTAGGGTTTTTAACCAATCTTGTGCATCCAATAGGTGTGTTTAGTCATTTGATGAACATTAGGTTATTTTCGTCCTCCCTAGGCTTATTCTTGTCCAATTAGGGTTTTTAACCAATCTTGTGCATCCAATAAGTTCATTTGTGTCATTGGATTAACATTTAGGTCATTTTCGTCCTCCCTAGGCTTATTCTTGTCCAATTAGGGTTTCTAACCAATCTTGTGCATCCAATAGGTGAGTTTGTGTCATTGGATGAACATTTAGGTCATTTTCGTCCTCCATAGGCTTATTCTTGTCCAATTAGGGATTTTAACCAATCCTGTGCATCCAATAAGTTCATTTGTGTCATTGGGTGAACATTTAGGTCTTTTTCGTCCTTCCTAGGCTTATTCTTGTCCAATTAGGGTTTCTAACCAATCTTGTGCATCCAATAGGTGTGTTTAGTCATTTGATGAACATTTAGGTTATTTTCGTCCTCCCTAGGCTTATTCTTGTCCAATTAGGGTTTTTAACCAATCTTGTGCATCCAATAAGTTCATTTGTGTCATTGGATTAACATTTAGGTCATTTTCGTCCTCCCTAGGCTTATTCTTGTCCAATTAGGGTTTGTAACCAACCTTGTGCATCCAATAGGTGTGTTTGTGTCATTGGACGAACATTTAGGTCATTTTCGTCCTCCCTAGGCTTATTCTAGTCCAATTAGGGTTTTTAACCAATCTTTTGCATCCAATAAGTACATTTGTGTCATTGGATGAACATTTAGGTCATTTTAGTCCTCCCAATGCTTATTCTTGTCCAATTAGGGTTTCTAACCAATCTTGTGCATCCAATAGGTGTGTTTGTGTCATTGGAGGAACATTTAGGTCATTTTCGTCCTCCCTATACTTATTCTTGTCCAATTAGGGTTTTTAACCAATCTTGTGCATCCAATAGGTGTGTTTGTGTCATTGGATGAACATTTAGGTCTTTTTCGTCCTCCCTAGGCTTATTCTTGTCCAATTAGGGTTTTTAACCAATCTTGTGCATCCAATAAGTTCATTTGTGTCATTGGGTGAACATTTAGGTCATTTTCGTCCTCCCAAGGCTTATTCTTGTCCAATTAGGGTTTCTAACCAATCTTGTGCATCCAATAGGTTTGTTTGGGTCATTGGATGAACATTTAGGTCATTTTCGTCCTCCCTAGGCTTATTCTTGTCCCATTAGGGTTTTTAACCAATCTTGTGCTTCCAATAAGTTCATTTGTGTCATTGGATTAACATTTAGGTCATTTTCGTCCTTGCTAGGCTTATTCTTGTCCAATAAGGGTTTCTAACCAATCTTGTGCATCCAATAGGTGTGTTTGTGTCATTGGATGAAAATTTAGGTCATTTTCGTCCTCCCTAGGCTTATTCTTGTCCAATTAGGGTTTTTAACCAATCTTGTGCATCCAATAAGTTCATTTGTGTCATTGGGTGAACATTTAAGTCATTTTCGTCCTCCCTAGGCTTATTCTTGTCCAATTAGGGTTTTTAACCAATCTTGTGCATCCAATAGGTGTGTTTAGTCATTTGATGAACATTTAGGTTATTTTCGTCCTCCCTTGGCTTATTCTTGTCCAATTAGGGTTTTTAACCAATCTTGTGCATCCAATAAGTTCATTTGTGTCATTGGATTAACATTTAGGTCATTTTCGTCCTTCCTAGGCTTATTCTTGTCCAATTAGGGTTTCTAACCAATCTTGTGCATCCAATAGGTGTGTTTGTGTCATTGGATGAACATTTAGGTCATTTTCGTCCTCCCTAGTCTTATTCTTGTCCAATTAGTGTTTGAAGCAATCTTGTGCATCCAATAAGTTCATTTGTGTCATTGGATTAACATTTAGGTCATTTTCGTCCTCCCTAGGCTTATTCTTGTCCAATTAGGGTTTTTAACCAATCATGTGCATCCAATAAGTTCATTTGTGTCATTGGATGAACAATTAGGTCATTTTCGTCCACCCTAAGCTTATTCTTGTCCAATTAGGGTTTTTAACCAATCTTATGCATCCAATAAGTTCATTTGTGTCATTGGATGAACATTTAGGTCATTTTCGTCCTCCCTAGGCTTATTCTTGTCCAATTAGGGTGTTTAACCAATCTTGTGCTTCCAATAGGTGTGTTTGTGTCATTGGATGAACATTTAGGTCATTTTCGTCCTCCCTAGGCTTATTCTTGTCCAATTAGGGTTTTTAACCGATCTTGTGCATCCAATAAGTTCATTTGTGTCATTGGATTAACATTTAGGAGGTCATTTTCGTCCTTCCTAGGCTTATTCTTGTCCAATTAGGGTTTCTAACCAATCTTGTGCATTCAATAGGTGTGTTTGTGTCATTGGATGAACATTTAGGTCATTTTCGTCCTCCCTAGGCTTATTCTTGTCCAATTAGGGTTTTTAACCAATCTTGTGCATCCAATAGGTGTGTTTGTGTCATTTGATGAACATTTAGGTCAGTTTCGTCCTCCCTAGGCTTATTCTTGTCCAATTAGGGTTTCTAATCAATCTTGTGCATCCAATAAGTTCATTTGTGTCAATGGATGAACATTTAGGTCATTTTCGTCCTCCCTAGGCTTATTCTTGTCCAATTAGGGTTTTTAACCAATCTTGTGCATCCAATAGGTGTGTTTGTGTCATTGGATGAACATTTAGGTCATTTTCGTCCTCCCTAGTCTTATTCTTGTCCAATTAGGGTTTTTAAGCAATCTTGTGCATCCAATAAGTTAATTTGTGTCATTGGATGAACATTTAGGTCATTTTCGTCCTCCCTAGGCTTATTCTTGTCCAATTAGGGTTTTTAAGCAATCTTGTGCATCAAATAAGTTCATTTGTGTCATTAGATGAACATTTAGGTCATTTTCGTCCTCCCTAGGCTTATTCTTGTCCAATTAGGGTTTTTAACCAATCTTGTGCATCCAATAAGTTCATTTGTGTCATTGGATGAACATTTAGGTCATTTTCGTCCTCCCGAGGCTTATTCTTGTCCAATTAGGGTTTCTAACCAATCTTGTGCATCCAATAGGTGTGTTTAGTCATTTGATGAACATTTAGGTTATTTTCGTCCTCCCTAGGCTTATTCTTGTCCAATTAGGGTTTTTAACCAATCTTGTGCATCCAATAAGTTCATTTGTGTCATTGGATTAACATTTAGGTCATTTTTGTCCTCCCTAGGCTTATTCTTGTCCAATTAGGGTTTCTAACCAATCTTGTGCATCCAATAGGTGTGTTTGTGTCATTGGATGAACATTTAGGTTATTTTCGTCCTCCCTAGTCTTATTCTTGTCCAATTAGGGTTTTAAGCAATCTAGTGCATCTAATAAGTTCATTTGTGTCATTGGATTAACATTTAGGTCATTTTCGTCCTCCCTAGGCTTATTCTTGTCCAATTAGGGTTTCTAACTAATCTTGTGCATTCAATAGGTGTGTTTGTGTTATTGGATGAACATTTAGGTCATTTTCATCCTCCCTAGGCTTATTCTTGTCCAATTAGGGTTTTTAACCAATCTTGTGCATCCAATAAGTTCATTTGTGTCATTGGATGAACATTTAGGTCATTTTCGTCCTCCCAAGGCTTATTCTTGTCCAATTAGGGTTTCTAACCAATCTTGTGCATCCAATAGGTGTGTTTGTGTCATTGGATGAACATTTAGGTCATTTTCGTCCTCCCTATGCTTATTCTTGTCCAATTAGGGTTTTTAACCAATCTTGTGCATCCGATAGATGTGTTTGTGTCATTGGATGAACATTTAGGTCATTTTCGTCCTCCCTAGGCTTATTCTTGTCCAATTAGCGTTTTTAACAAATCTTGTGCATCCAATAGGTGTGTTTGTGTCATTGGATGAACATTTAGGTCATTTTCGTCCTCCCTAGGCTTATTCTTGTCCAATTAGGGTTTTTAACCAATCTTGTGCATCCAATAAGTTCATTTGTGTCATTGGATTAACATTTAGGTCATTTTCGTCCTTCCTAGGCTTATTCTTGTCCAATTAGGGTTTCTAACCAATCTTGTGCATCCAATAGGTGTGTTTGTGTCATTGGATGAACATTTAGGTCATTTTCGTCCTCCCTAGTCTTATTCTTGTCCAATTAGGGTTTTTAACCAATCTTGTGCATCTAATAAGTTCATTTGTGTCATTGGATGAACATTTAGGTCATTTTCGTCCTCCCTAGGCTTATTCTTGTCCAATTAGGGTTTTTAACCAATCTTGTGCATCCAATAGGTGTGTTTGTGTCATTGGATGAACATTTAGGTCATTTTCGTCCTCCCTAGGCTTATTCTTGTCCAATTAGGGTTTCTAACCAATCTTGTGCATCCAATAAGTTCATTTGTGTCATTGGATGAACATTTAGTTCATTTTCGTCCTCCCTGGGCTTATTCTTGTCCAATTAGGGTTTTTAAGCAATCTTGTGCATCCAATAAGTTCATTTGTGTCATTGGATGAACATTTACGTCATTTTCGTCCTCCCTAGGCTTATTCTTGTCCAATTAGGGTTTTTAACCAATCTTGTGCATCCAATAGGTGTGATTGTGTCATTGGATGAACATTTAGGTCATTTTCGTCCTCCCTAGGCTTATTCTTGTCCAATTAGGGTTTTTAACCAATCTTGTGCATCCAATAGGTGTGTTTGTGTCATTGGATGAACATTTAGGTCATTTTCGTCCTCCCTAGGCTTATTCTAGTCCAATTAGGGTTTTTAACCAATCTTGTGCATCCAATAGGTGTGTTTGTGTCATTGGATGAACATTTAGGTCATTTTCGTCCTTCCTAGGCTTATTCTTGTCCAATTAGGGCTTTTAACCAATCTTGTGCATCCAATAAGTTCATTTGTGTCATTGGATGAACATTTAGGTCATTTTCGTCCTCCCTATGCTTATTCTTGTCCAATTAGGGTTTTTAACCAATCTTGTGCATCCAATAGGTGTGTTTGTGTCATTGGATGAACATTTAGGTCATTTTCGTCCTCCCTAGGCTTATTCTTGTCCAATTAGGGTTTTTAACCAATCTTGTGCATCCAATAAGTTCGTTTGTGTCATTGGATAAACATTTAGGTCATTTTCGTCCTCCCTAGGCTTATTCTTGTCCAATTAGGGTTTTTAACCAATCTTGTGCATCCAATAAGTTCATTTGTGTCATTGGATGAACATTTAGGTCATTTTCATCCTCCCTAGGCTTATTGTTGTCCAGTTAGGGTTTTTAACCAATCTTGTGCATCCAATAGGTGTGTTTGTGTCATTGGATGAACATTTAGGTCATTTTCGTCCTCCCTAGGCTTATTCTTGTCCAATGAGGGTTTTTAACCAATCTTGTGCATCCAATAAGTTCATTTGTGTCATTGGATTAACATTTAGGTCATTTTCGTCCTCCCTAGGCTTATTCTTGTCCAATTAGGGTTTCTAACCAATCTTGTGCATCCAATAGGTGTGTTTGTGTCATTGGATGAACATTTAGGTCATTTTCGTCCTCCCTAGGCTTATTCTTGTCCAATTAGGGTTTTTAACCAATCTTTTGCATCCAAGAAGTTCATTTGTGTCATTGGATGAACATTTAGGTCATTTTCGTCCTCCCAAGGCTTATTCTTGTCCAATTAGGGTTTCTAACCAATCTTGTGCATCCAATAGGTGTGTTTGTGTCATTGGATGAACATTTAGGTCATTTTCGTCCTCCCTATGCTTATTCTTGTCCAATTAGGGTTTTTAACCAATTTTGTGCATCCAATAGGTGTGTTTGTGTCATTGGATGAACATTTAGGTCATTTTCGTCCTCCCTAGGCTTATTCTTGTCCAATTAGGGTTTTTAACCAATCTTGTGCATCCAATAAGTTCATTTGTGTCATTGGGTGAACATTTAGGTCATTTTCGTCCTCCCTAGACTTATTCTTGTCCATTTAGGGTTTCTAACCAATCTTGTGCATCCAATAGGTGTGTTTAGTCATTTGATGAACATTTAGGTTATTTTCGTCCTCCCTAGGCTTATTCTTGTCCAATTAGGGTTTTTAACCAATCTAGTGCATCCAATAAGTTCATTTGTGTCATTGGATTAACATTTAGGTCATTTTCGTCCTCCCTAGGCTTATTCTTGTCCAATTAGGGTTTCTAACCAATCTTGTGCAAACAATAGGTGTGTTTGTGTCATTGGATGAACATTTAGGTCATTTTCGTCCTCCCTAGGCTTATTCTTGTCCAATTAGGGTTTTTAACCAATCTTGTGCATCCAATAAGTTAATTTGTGTCATTGGATGAACATTTAGGTCATTTTCGTCCTCCCAAGGCTTATTCTTGTCCAATTAGGGTTTCTAACCAATCTTGTGCAAACAATAGGTGTGTTTGTGTCATTGGTTGAACATTTAGGTCATTTTCGTCCTCCCTAGGCTTATTCTTGTCCAATTAGGGTTTTTAACCAATCTTGTGCATCCAATAAGTTCATTTGTGTCATTGGGTGAACATTTAGGTCATTATCGTCCTCCCAAGGCTTATTCTTGTCCAATTAGGGTTTCTAACCAATCTTGTGCATCCAATAGGTTTGTTTGTGTCATTGGATGAACATTTAGGTCATTTTCGTCCTCCCTAGGCTTATTCTTGTCCAATTAGGGTTTCTAACCAATCTTGTGCATCCAATAGGTTTGTTTGTGTCATTGGATGAACATTTAGGTCATTTTCGTCCTCCCTAGGCTTATTCTTGTCCCATTAGGGTTTTTAACCAATCTTGTGCTTCCAATAAGTTCATTTGTGTCATTGGATTAACATTTAGGTCATTTTCGTCCTTGCTAGGCTTATTCTTGTCCAATAAGGGTTTCTAACCAATCTTGTGCATCCAATAGGTGTGTTTGTGTCATTGGATGAAAATTTAGGTCATTTTCGTCCTCCCTAGGCTTATTCTTGTCCAATTAGGGTTTTTAACCAATCTTGTGCATCCAATAAGTTCATTTGTGTCATTGGATTAACATTTAGGTCATTTTCGTCCTCCATAGTCTTATTCTTGTCCAATTAGGGTTTTAAGCAATCTTGTGCATCAAATAAGTTCATTTGTGTCATTGGATGAATATTTAGGTCATTTTCATCCTCCCTAGGCTTATTCTTGTCCAATTAGGGTTTCTAAACAATCTTGTGAATCCAATAGGTGTGTTTGTGTCATTGGATGAACATTTAGGTCATTTTCGTCCTCCCTAGTCTTATTCTTGTCCAATTAGGGTTTTTAACCAATTATGTGCATCCAATAAGTTCATTTGTGTTATTGGATTAACATTTAGGTCATTTTCGTCCTCCCTAGTCTTATTCTTGTCCAATTAGGGTTTTTAAGCAATCTTGTGCATCCAATAAGTTCATTTGTGTCATTGGATTAACATTTAGGTCATTTTCGTCCTCATTAGGCTTATTCTTGTCCAATTAGGGTTTCTAACCAATCTTGTGCATCCAATAGGTGTGTTTGTGTCATTGGATGAACATTTAGGTCATTTTCGTCCTCCCTAGGCTTATTCTTGTCCAATTAGGGATTTTAACCAATCCTGTGCATCCAATAAGTTCATTTGTGTCATTGGATGAACATTTAGGTCATTTTCGTCCTCCCTAGGCTTATTCTTGTCCAATTAGGGTTTTTAACCAATCTTGTGCATCCAATAGGTGTGTTTAGTCATTTGATGAACATTAGGTTATTTTCGTCCTCCGTAGGCTTATTCTTGTCCAATTAGGGTTTTTAACCAATCTTGTGCATCCAATAAATTCATTTGTGTCATTGGATTAACATTTAGGTCATTTTCGTCCTCCCTAGGCTTATTCTTGTCCAATTAGGGTTTCTAACCAATCTTGTGCATCCAATAGGTGAGTTTGTGTCATTGGATGAACATTTAGGTCATTTTCGTCCTCCATAGGCTTATTCTTGTCCAATTAGGGATTTTAACCAATCCTGTGCATCCAATAAGTTCATTTGTGTCATTGGATGAACATTTAGGTCATTTTCGTCCTCCCTAGGCTTATTCTTGTCCAATTAGGGTTTTTAACCAATCTTGTGCATCCAATAGGTGTGTTTAGTCATTTGATGAACATTTAGGTTATTTTCATCTTCCCTAGGCTTATTCTTGTCCAATTAGGGTTTTTAACCAATCTTGTGCATCCAATAAGTTCATTTGTGTCATTGGATTAACATTTAGGTCATTTTCGTCCTCCCTAGGCTTATTCTTGTCCAATTAGGGTTTCTAACCAATCTTGTGGATCCAATAGGTGTGTTTGTGTCATTGGATGAACATTTAGGTCATTTTCGTCCTCCCTAGGCTTATTCTTGTCCAGTTAGGGTTTTTAACCAATCTTGTGCATCCAATAGGTGTGTTTGTGTCATTGGATTAACATTTAGGTCATTTTCGTCCTCCCTAGGCTTATTCTTGTCCAATAAGGATTTTTAACCAATCTTGTGCATCCAATAAGTTCATTTGTGTCATTGGATTAACATTTATTCTTGTCCAATTAGGATTTTTAACCAATCTTGTGCATCCAATAAGTTCATTTGTGTCATTGGATTAACATTTAAGTCATTTTCGTCCTCCCTAGGCTTATTCTGGTCCAATTAGGGTTTCTAACCAATCTTGTGCATCCAATAGGTGTGTTTGTGTCATTGGATGAACATTTAGGTCATTTTCGTCCTCCCTAGGCTTGTTCTTGTCCAATTAGGGTTTTTAACCAATCTTGTGCATCCAATAAGTTCATTTGTGTCATTGGATGAACATTTAGGTCATTTTCGTCCTCCCTAGGCTTATTCTTGTCCAATTAGGGTTTTTAACCAATCTTGTGCATCCAATAGGTGTGTTTGTGTCATTGGACGGACATTTAGGTCATTTTCGTCCTCCCTAGGCTTATTCTTGTCCAATTAGGGTTTTTAACCAATCTTGTGCATCCAATAGGTGTGTTTGTGTCATTGGACGAACATTTAGGTCATTTTCGTCCTCCCTAGGCTTATTGTTGTCCAATTAGGGTTTTTAACCAATCTTGTGCATCCAATAAGTTCATTTGTGTCATTGGATGAACATTTAGGTCATTTTGGTCCTCCCTAGGCTTATTCTTGTCCAATTAGGGTTTTTAACCAATCTTGTGCATCCAATAAGTTCATTTGTGTCATTGGATGAACATTTAGGTCATTTTCGTCCTCCCTAGGCTTATTCTTGTCCAATTAGGGTTTTTAACCAATCTTGTGCATCCAATAGGTGTGTTTGTGTCATTGGATGAACATTTAGGTCATTTTCGTCCTCCCTAGGCTTATTCTTGTCCAATTAGTGTTTCTTACCAATCTTGTGCATTCAATAGGTGTATTTGTGTCATTGGATGAACATTTAGGTCATTTTCGTCCTCCCTAGGCTTATTCTTGTCTAATTAGGGTTTTTAAGCAATCTTGTGCATCCAATAAGTTCATTTGTGTTATTGGATGAACATTTAGGTCGTTTTCGTCCTCCCAAGGCTTATTCTTGTCCAATTAGGGTGTTTAACCTATCTTGTGCATCCAATAGGTGTATTTGTGTCAATGGATGAACATTTAGGTCATTTTCGTCCTCCCTAGGCTTATTCTTGTCCAATTAGGGTTTTTAACCAATCTTGTGCATCCAATAAGTTCATTTGTGTCATTGGATGAACATTTAGGTCATTTTCGTCCTCCCTAGGCTTATTCTTGTCCAATTAGGGTTTTTAACCAATCTTGTGCATCCAATAGGTGTATTTGTGTCAATGGATGAACATTTAGGTCATTTTCGTCCTCCCTAGGCTTATTCTTGTCCAATTAGGGTTTTTAAGCAATCTTGTGCATCCAATAAATTCATTTGTGTCATTGGATGACCATTTAGGTCATTTTCGTCCTCCCTAGGCTTATTCTTGTCCAATTAGGGTTTTTAACCAATCTTGTGCATCCAATAAGTTCATTTGTGTCATTGGATGAACATTTAGGTCATTTTCGTCCTCCCTAGGCTTATTCTTGTCCAATTAGGGTTTTTAACCAATCTTGTGCATCCAATAGGTGTGTTTGTGTCATTGGATGAACATATGGGTCATTTTCGTACTCCCTAGGCTTATTCTTGTCCAATTAGGGTTTCTAACCAATCTTGTGCATCCAATAGGTGTATTTGTGTCATTGGATGAACATTTAGGTCATTTTCGTCCTTCCTAGGCTTATTCTTGTCTAATTAGGGTTTTTAAGCAATCTTGTGCATCCAATAAATTCATTTGTGTCATTGGATGACCATTTAGGTCATTTTCGTCCTCCCTAGGCTTATTCTTGTCCAATTAGGGTTTTTAACCAATCTTGTGCATCCAATAAGTTCATTTGTGTCATTGGATGAACATTTAGGTCATTTTCGTCCTCCCTAGGCTTATTCTTGTCCAATTAGGGTTTTTAACCAATCTTGTGCATCCAATAGGTGTGTTTAGTCATTTGATGAACATTAGGTTATTTTCGTCCTCCCTAGGCTTATTCTTGTCCAATTAGGGTTTTTAACCAATCTTGTGCATCCAATAAGTTCATTTGTGTCATTGGATTAACATTTAGGTCATTTTCGTCCTCCCTAGGCTTATTCTTGTCCAATTAGGGTTTCTAACCAATCTTGTGCATCCAATAGGTGAGTTTGTGTCATTGGATGAACATTTAGGTCATTTTCGTCCTCCATAGGCTTATTCTTGTCCAATTAGGGATTTTAACCAATCCTGTGCATCCAATAAGTTCATTTGTGTCATTGGGTGAACATTTAGGTCTTTTTCGTCCTTCCTAGGCTTATTCTTGTCCAATTAGGGTTTCTAACCAATCTTGTGCATCCAATAGGTGTGTTTAGTCATTTGATGAACATTTAGGTTATTTTCGTCCTCCCTAGGCTTATTCTTGTCCAATTAGGGTTTTTAACCAATCTTGTGCATCCAATAAGTTCATTTGTGTCATTGGATTAACATTTAGGTCATTTTCGTCCTCCCTAGGCTTATTCTTGTCCAATTAGGGTTTGTAACCAACCTTGTGCATCCAATAGGTGTGTTTGTGTCATTGGACGAACATTTAGGTCATTTTCGTCCTCCCTAGGCTTATTCTAGTCCAATTAGGGTTTTTAACCAATCTTTTGCATCCAATAAGTACATTTGTGTCATTGGATGAACATTTAGGTCATTTTAGTCCTCCCAATGCTTATTCTTGTCCAATTAGGGTTTCTAACCAATCTTGTGCATCCAATAGGTGTGTTTGTGTCATTGGAGGAACATTTAGGTTATTTTCGTCCTCCCTAGGCTTATTCTTGTCCAATTAGGGTTTTTAACCAATCTTGTGCATCCAATAAGTTCATTTGTGTCATTGGATTAACATTTAGGTCATTTTCGTCCTCCATAGTCTTATTCTTGTCCAATTAGGGTTTTAAGCAATCTTGTGCATCAAATAAGTTCATTTGTGTCATTGGGTGAACATTTAGGTCATTTTCGTCCTCCCAAGGCTTATTCTTGTCCAATTAGGGTTTCTAACCAATCTTGTGCATCCAATAGGTTTGTTTG
>JBBPBR010000496.1:25890-54899 GCA_037974775.1 Cicer pinnatifidum | reverse complement strand
CTTGTGCATCCAATAAGTTCATTTGTGTCATTGGATGAACATTTAGGTCATTTTCGTCCTCCCTAGGCTTATTCTTGTCCAATTAGGGTTTCTAACCAATCTTGTGCATCCAATAGGTGTGTTTGTGTCATTGGATGAACATTTAGGTCATTTTCGACCTCCCTAGGCTTATTCTTGTCCAATTAGTGTTTTTAACCAATCTTGTGCATCCAATAAGTTCATTTCTGTCATTGGATGAACATTTAGGTCATTTTCATCCTCCCTAGGCTTATTCTTGTCCAACTAGGGTTTCTAACCAATCTAGTGCATCCAATAAGTTCATTTGTGTCATTGGATGAACATTTAGGTCATTTTCATCCTCCCTAGGCTTATTCTGGTCCAATTAGGGTTTTTAACCAAGCTTGTGCATCCAATAAGTTCATTTGTGTCATTGGATTAACAATTAGGTGATTTTTGTCCTCCCTAGGCTTATTCTTGTCCAATTAGGGTTTTTAACCAATCTTGTGCATCCAATAGGTGTGTTTGTGTCATTGGATTAACATTTAGGTCATTTTCGTCCTCCCTAGGCTTATTCTTGTCCAATTAGGGTTTCTAACCAATCTTGTGCATCCAATAGGTGTGTTTGTGTCATTTGATGAACATTTAGGTCATTTTCGTCCTCCCTAGGCTTATTCTTGTCCAATTAGGGTTTTTAACCAATCTTGTGCATCCAATAAGTTCATTTGTGTCATTGGATGAACATTTAGGTCATTTTCGTCCTCCCTAGGCTTATTCTTGTCCAATTAGGGTTTTTAACCAATCTTGTGCATCCAATAAGTTCATTTGTGTCATTGGACGAACATTTAGGTCATTTTTGTCCTCCCTATGCTTATTCTTGTCCAATTAGGGTTTTTATGCAATCTTGTGCATCCAATAGGTGTGTTTGTGTCATTGGACGAACATTTAGTTCATTTTTGTCCTCCCTAGTCTTATTCTTGTCCAATTAGGGTTTTTATGCAATCTAGTGCATCCAGTAGGTGTGTTTGTGTCATTGGAAGAACATTTAGGTCATTTTCGTCCTCCCTAGGCTTATTCTTGTCCAATTAGGGTTTTTAACCAATCTTGTGCATCCAATAAGTTCATTTGTGTCATTGGATGAACATTTAGGTCATTTTCGTCCTCCCTAGGCTTATTCTTGTCCAATTAGGGTTTTTAACCAATCTTGTGCATCCAATAAGTTCATTTGTGTCATTGGATGAACATTTAGGTCATTTTCGTCCTCCCTAGGCTTATTCTTGTCCAATTAGGGTTTTTAACCAATCTTGTGCATCCAATAAGTTCATTTGTGTTATTGGATGAACATTTATGTCATTTTCGTCCTCCCTAGTCTTATTCTTGTCCAATTAGGGTTTTTATGCAATCTTGTGCATCCAATAGGTGTGTTTGTGTCATTAGAGGAACATTTAGGTCATTTTTGTCCTCCCTAGTCTTATTCTTGTCCAATTAGGGTTTTTATGCAATCTTGTGCATCCAATAGGTGTGTTTGTGTCATTGGACAAACATTTAGGTCATATTCGTCCTCCCTAGGCTTGTTCTTGTCCAATTAGGGTTTTTAACCAATCTTGTGCATCCAATAAGTTCATTTGTGTCATTGGTTGAACATTTGGGTCATTTTCGTCCTCCCTAGTCTTATTCTTGTCCAATTAGGGTTTTTATGCAATCTTGTGCATCCAATAGGTGTGTTTGTGTCATTGGTTGAACATTTAGGTCATTTTCGTCCTCCCTAGGCTTATTCTTGTCCAATTAGGGTTTTTAACCAATCTTGTGCATCCAATAAGTTCATTTGTGTCATTGGATGAACATTTAGGTCATTTTCGTCCTCCCTAGGCTTATTCTAGTCCAATTAGGGTTTTTAGCCAATCTTGTGCATCCAATAAGTTCATTTGTGTCATTGGAGGAACATTTAGGTCATTTTTGTCCTCCCTAGTCTTATTCTTGTCCAATTAGGGTTTTTATGCAATCTTGTGCATCCAATAGGTGTGTTTGTGTCATTGGACGAACATTTAGGTTATTTTCGTCCTCCCTAGGCTTATTCTTGTTCAATTAGGGTTTTTATGCAATCTTGTGCATCCAATAGGTGTGTTTGTGTCATTGGATGAACATTTAGGTTATTTTCGTCCTCCCTAGGCTTATTCTTGTCCAATTAGGGTTTTTAACCAATCTTGTGCATCCAATAAGTTCATTTGTGTCATTGGATTAACATTTAGGTCATTTTCGTCCTCCCTAGGCTTATTCTTGTCCAATTAAGGTTTTTAACCAATCTTGTGCATCCAATATGTTCATTTGTGTCATTGGATGAACATTTAGGTCATTTTCGTCCTCCCTAGGCTTATTCTTGTCCAATTAGGGTTTTTAACCAATCTTGTGCATCCAATAAGTTCACTTGTGTCAGTGGATTAACATTTAGGTCATTTTCGTCCTCCCTAGGCTTATTCTTGTCCAATTAGGGTTTCTAACCAATCTTGTGCATCCAATAGGTGTGTTTGTGTCATTGGATGAACATTTAGGTCATTTTCGTCCTCCCTAGGCTTATTCCTGTCCAATTAGGGTTTTTAACCAATCTTGTGCATCCAATAAGTTCATTTGTGTCATTGGGTGAACATTTAGGTCATTTTCGTCCTCCCTAGGCTTATTCTTGTCCAATTAGGGTTTCTAACCAATCTTGTGCATCCAATAGGTGTGTTTAGTCATTTGATGAACATTTAAGTTATTTTCGTCCTCCTCAGGCTTATTCTTGTCCAATTAGGGTTTTTAACCAATCTTGTGCATCCAATAAGTTCATTTGTGTCATTGGATGAACATTTAGGTCATTTTCGTCCTCCCTAGGCTTATTCTTGTCCAATTAGGGTTTTTCAACCAATCTTGTGCATCCAATAAGTTCATTTGTGTCATTGGATGAACATTTAGGTCATTTTCGTCCTCCCTAGGCTTATTCTTGTCCAATTAGGGTTTTTAACCAATCTTGTGCATCCAATAAGTTCATTTGTGTCATTGGATGAACATTTAGGCCATTTTCGTCCTCACTAGGCTTATTCTTGTCCAATTAGGGTTTTTAACCAATCTTTTGCATCCAATAGGTGTGTTTGTGTCATTGGATGAACATTTAGGTCATTTTCGTCCTCCCTAGGCTTATTCTTGTCCAATTAGGGTTTTTAACCAATCTTGTGCTTCCAATAAGTTCATTTGTGTCATTGGATGAACATTTAGGTCATTTTCGTCCTCCCTAGTCTTATTCTTGTCCAATTAGGGTTTTAAGCAATCTTGTGCGTCCAATATGTGTGTTTGTGTCATTGGATGAACATTTAGGTCATTTTCGTCCTCCCTAGTCTTATTCTTGTCCAATTAGGGTTTTTATGCAATCTTGTGCATCCAAGAGGTGTGTTTGTGTCATTGGACGAACCTTTAGGTCATTTTCGTCTTCCCTAGGCTTATTCTTGTCCAATTAGGGTTTTTAACCAATCTTGTGCATCCAATAAGTTCATTTGTGTCATTGGATGAACATTTAGGTCATTTTCGTCCTCCCTAGGCTTATTCTTGTCCAATTAGGGTTTTTAACCAATCTTGTGCATCCAATAAGTTCATTTGTGTCATTGGATGAACATTTAGGTCATTTTCGTCCTCCCTAGGCTTATTCTTGTCCAATTAGGGTTTTTAACCAATCTTGTGCATCCAATAAGTTCATTTGTGTCGTTGGATGAACATCTTGGTCATTTTCGTCCTCACTAGGCTATTCTTGTCCAATTAGGGTTTTTAACCAATCTTGTGCATCCAATAAGTTCATTTGTGTCATTGGATGAACATTTAGGTCATTTTCGTCCTCCCTAGTCTTATTCTTGTCCAATTAGGGTTTTTAACCAATCTTGTGCATCCAATAAGTTCATTTGTGTCATTGGATGAACATTTAGGTCATTTTCGTCCTCCCTAGGCTTATTCTTGTCCAATTAGAGTTTTAACCAATCTTGTGCATCCAATAAGTTCATTTGTGTCATTGGATGAATATTTAGGTCATTTTCGTCCTCCCTAGGCTTATTCTTGTCCAATTAGGGTTTCTAACCAATCTTGTGCATCCAATAGGTGTGTTTGTGTCATTGGATTAACATTTAGGTCATTTTCGTCCTCCCTAGGCTTATTCTTTTCCAATTAGAGTTTCTAACCAATCTTGTGCATCCAACAAGTTCATTTGTGTCATTGGATTAACATTTAGGTCATTTTCTCCCTCCCTAGGCTTATTCTTGTCCAATTAGGGTTTTTAACCAATCTTGTGCATCCAATAAGTTCATTTGTGTCATTGGATTAACATTTAGGTCATTTTCGTCCTCCCTAGGCTTATTCTTGTCCAATTAGGGTTTCTAACCAATCTTGTGCATCCAATAGGTGAGTTTGTGTCATTGGATGAACATTTAGGTCATTTTCGTCCTCCATAGGCTTATTCTTGTCCAATTAGGGATTTTAACCAATCCTGTGCATCCAATAAGTTCATTTGTGTCATTGGGTGAACATTTAGGTCTTTTTCGTCCTTCCTAGGCTTATTCTTGTCCAATTAGGGTTTCTAACCAATCTTGTGCATCCAATAGGTGTGTTTAGTCATTTGATGAACATTTAGGTTATTTTCGTCCTCCCTAGGCTTATTCTTGTCCAATTAGGGTTTTTAACCAATCTTGTGCATCCAATAAGTTCATTTGTGTCATTGGATTAACATTTAGGTCATTTTCGTCCTCCCTAGGCTTATTCTTGTCCAATTAGGGTTTGTAACCAACCTTGTGCATCCAATAGGTGTGTTTGTGTCATTGGACGAACATTTAGGTCATTTTCGTCCTCCCTAGGCTTATTCTAGTCCAATTAGGGTTTTTAACCAATCTTTTGCATCCAATAAGTACATTTGTGTCATTGGATGAACATTTAGGTCATTTTAGTCCTCCCAATGCTTATTCTTGTCCAATTAGGGTTTCTAACCAATCTTGTGCATCCAATAGGTGTGTTTGTGTCATTGGAGGAACATTTAGGTCATTTTCGTCCTCCCTATACTTATTCTTGTCCAATTAGGGTTTTTAACCAATCTTGTGCATCCAATAAGTTCATTTGTGTCATTGGATTAACATTTAGGTCATTTTCGTCCTCCCTAGGCTTATTCTTGTCCAATTAGGGTTTCTAACCAACCTTGTGCATCCAATAGGTGTGTTTGTGTCATTGGATGAACATTTAGGTCATTTTCGTCCTCCCTAGGCTTATTCTTGTCCAATTAGGGTTTTTAACCAATCTTGTGCATCCAATAGGTGTGTTTATGTCATTGGATGAACATTTAGGTTATTTTCGTCCTCCCTAGTCTTATTCTTGTCCAATTAGGGTTTTAAGCAATCTTGTGCATCCAATAAGTTCATTTGTGTCATTGGATTAATATTTAGGTCATTTTCGTCCTCCCTAGGCTTATTCTTGTCCAATTAGGGTTTCTAAACAATCTTGTGTATCCAATAGGTGTGTTTGTGTCATTGGATGAACATTTAGGTCATTTTCGTCCTCCCTAGGCTTATTCTTGTCCAATTAGGGTTTTTAACCAATCTTGTGCATCCAATAAGTTCATTTGTGTCATTGGATTAACATTTAGGTCATTTTCGTCCTCCCTAGGCTTATTCTTGTACAATTAGGGTTTTTTAACCAATCTTGTGCATCCAATAAGTTCATTTGTGTCATTGGGTGAACATTTAGGTCATTTTCGTCCTCCCTAGGCTTATTCTTGTCCAATTAGCGTTTCTAACCAATCTTGTGCATCCAATAGGTGTGTTTGTGTCATTGGATGAACATTTAGGTCATTTTCGTCCTCCCTAGGCTTATTCTTGTCCAATTAGGGTTTTTAACCAATCATGTGCATCCAATAAGTTCATTTGTGTCATTGGTTGAACAATTAGGTCATCTTCGTCCACCCTAAGCTTATTCTTGTCCAATTAGGGTTTTTAACCAATCTTATGCATCCAATAAGTTCATTTGTGTCATTGGATGAACATTTAGGTCATTTTCGTCCTTCCTAGGCTTATTCTTGTCCAATTAGGGTTTCTAACCAATCTTGTGCATCCAATAGGTGTGTTTGTGTCATTGGATGAACATTTAGGTCATTTTCGTCCTCCCTAGGCTTATTCTTGTCCAATTAGGGTTTTTAACCAATCTTGTGCATCCAATAAGTTCATTTGTGTCATTGGATTAACATTTAGGTCATTTTCGTCCTCCCTAGGCTTATTCTTGTCCAATTAAGGTTTCTAAACAATCTTGTGCATCCAATAGGTGTGTTTGTGTCATTGGATGAACATTTAGGTCATTTTCGTCCTCCCTAGGCTTATTCTTGTCCAATTAGGGTTTTTAACCAATCTTGTGCATCCAATAAGTTCATTTGTGTCATTGGATTAACATTTAGGTCATTTTCGTCCTCCCTAGGCTTATGCTTGTCCAATTAGGATTTCTAACCAATCTTGTGCATCCAATAGGTGTGTTTGTGTCATTGGATGAACATTTAGGTTATTATCGTCCTCCCTTGTCTTATTCTTGTCAAATTAGGGTTTTAAGCAATCTTGTGCATCCAATAAGTTCATTTGTGTCATTGGATTAACATTTAGGTCATTTTCGTCCTCCCTAGGCTTATTCTTGTCCAATTAGGGTTTCTAACCAATCTTGTGCATCCAATAGGTGTGTTTGTGTCATTGGATGAACATTTAGGTCATTTTCGTCCTCCCTAGGCTTATTCTTGTCCAATTAGGGTTTTTAACCAATCTTGTGCATCCAATAAATTCATTTGTGTCATTGGATGAACATTTAGGTCATTTTCGTCTTCCCAAGGCTTATTCTTGTCCAATTAGGGTTTCTAACCAATCTTGTGCATCCAATAGGTGTGTTTGTGTCATTGGATGAACATTTAGGTCATTTTCGTCCTCCCTAGTCTTATTCTTGTCCAATTAGGGTTTTAAGCAATCTTGTGCATCCAATAAGTTCATTTGTGTCATTGGATGAATATTTAGGTCATTTTCGATCTTCCTAGGCATATTCTTGTCCAATTAGGGTTTCTAACCAATCTTGTGCATCCAATAGGTGTGTTTGTGTCATTGGATGAACATTTAGGTCATTTTCGTCCTCCCTAGGCTTATTCTTGTCCAATTAGGGTTTTTAACCAATCTTGTGCATCCAATAAGTTCATTTGTGTCATTGGATGAATAGTTAGGTCATTTTCGTCCTCCCTAGGCTTATTCTTGTCAAATTAGGGTTTCTAACCAATCGTGTGCATCCAATAGGTGTGTTTGTGTTATTTGATGAACATTTAGGTCATTTTCGTCCTCCCTAGTCTTATTCTTGTCCAATTAGGGTTTTAAGCAATCTTGTGCATCCAATAAGTTCATTTGTGTCATTGGATGAATAGTTAGGTCATTTTCGTCCTCCCTAGGCTTATTCTTGTCAAATTAGGGTTTCTAACCAATCGTGTGCATCCAATAGGTGTGTTTGTGTCATTGGATGAACATTTAGGTCATTTTCGTCCTCCCTAGGCTTATTCTTGTCCAATTAGGGTTTTTGACCAATCTTGTGCATCCAATAGGTGTGTTTGTGTCATTGGATGAACATTTAGGTCATTTTCGTCCTCCCTAGGCTTATTCTTGTCCAATTAGGGTTTTTAACCAATCTTGTGCATCCAATAAGTTCATTTGTGTCATTGGGTGAACATTTAGGTCATTTTCGTCCTCCCTAGGCTTATTCTTGTTCAATTAGGGCTTCTAACCAATCTTGTGCATCCAATAGGTGTGTTTAGTCATTTGATGAACATTTAGGTCATTTTCGTCCTCCCTAGGCTTATTCTTGTCCAATTAGGGTTTTTAACCAATCTTGTGCATCCAATAGGTGTGTTTGTGTCATTGGATGAACATTTAGGTCATTTTCGTCCTCCCTAGGCTTATTCTTGTCCAATTAGGGTTTTTAACCAATCTTGTGCATCCAATAAGTTCATTTGTGTCATTGGATGAACATTTAGGTTATTTTCGTCCTCCCTATGCTTATTCTTGTCCAATTAGGGTTTTTAACCAATCTTGTGCATCCAATAAGTTCATTTGTGTCATTGGATGAACATTTAGGTCATTATCATCCTCCATAGTCTTATTCTTGTCCAATTAGGGTTTTTATGCAATCTTGTGCATCCAATAGGTGTGTTTGTGTCATTGGATGAACATTTTGGTCATTTTCGTCCTCCCTAGTCTTATTCTTGTCCAATTAGGGTTTTTAACCAATCTTGTGCATCCAATAGGTGTGTTTGTGTCATTGGATGAACATTTAGGTCATTTTCGTCCTCCCTAGGCTTATTCTTGTCCAATTAGGGTTTTTAACCAATCTTGTGCATCCAATAAGTTCATTTGTGTCATTGGATGAACATTTAGGTTATTTTCGTCCTCCCTAGGCTTATTCTTGTCCAATTAGGGTTTTTAACCAATCTTGTGCATCCTATAAGTTCATTTGTGTCATTGGATTAACATTTAGGTCATTTTCGTCCTCCCTAGGCTTATTCTTGTCCAATTAGGGTTTCTTACCAATCTTGTGCATCCAATAGGTGTGTTTGTGTCATTGGATGAACATTTAGGTCATTTTCGTCCTCCCTAGGCTTATTCTTGTCCAATTAGGGTTTTTAACCAATCTTGTGCATCCAATAAGTTCATTTGTGTCATTGGATGAACATTTAGGTCATTTTCGTCCTCCCTAGGCTTATTCTTGTCCAATTAGGGTTTTTAACCAATCTTGTGCAACCAATAGGTGTGTTTGTGTCATTTGATGAACATTTAGGTCATTTTCGTCCTCCCAAGGCTTATTCTTGTCCAATTAGGGTTTTAAGCAATCTTGTGCATCCAATAAGTTCATTTGTGTCATTGGATTAAGATTTAAGTGATTTTCGTCGTCCCTAAGCTTATTCTTGTCCAGTTAGGGTTTTTAACCAATCTTGTGCATCCAATAGGTGTGTTTGTGTCATTGGATGAACATTTAGGTCATTTTCGTCCTCCCTAGGCTTATTCTTGTCCAATTAGGGTTTTTAACCAATCTTGTGCATCCAATAAGTTCATTTGTGTCATTGGATGAACATTTAGGTAATTTTCGTCCACCCTAGGCTTATTCTTGTCTAATTAGGGTTTTTAACCAATCTTGTGCATCCAATAAGTTCATTTGTGTCATTGGATGAACATTTAGGTCATTTTCGTCCTCCCAAGGCTTATTCTTGTCCAATTAGGGTTTTTAACCAATCTTGTGCATCCAATAAGTTCATTTGTGTCATTGGATGAACATTTAGGTCATTTTCGTCCTCCCAAGGCTTTTTCTTGTCCAATTAGGGTTTTTAACCAATCTTGTGCATCCAATAAGTTCATTTGTGTCATTGGATGAACATTTAGGTCATTTTCGTCCTCCCTAGGCTTATTCTTGTCCAATTAGGGTTTTTAACCAATCTTGTGCATCCAATAAGTTCATTTGTGTCATTGGATGAATATTTAGGTCATTTTCCTCATCCCTAGGCTTATTCTTGTCCAATTAGGGTTTTGTATGCAATCTTGTGCGTCCAATAGGTGTGTTTGTGTCGTTGGACGAACATTTAGGTCATTTTCGTCCTCCCTAGGCTTATTCTTGTCCAATTAGGGTTTTTATGCAATCTTGTGCATCCAATAGGTGTGTTTGTGTCATTGGACGAACATTTAGGTCATTTTCGTCCTCCCTAGGCTTAGTCTTGTCCAATTAGGGTTTTTAACCAATCTTGTGCATCCAATAAGTTCATTTGTGTCATTGGATGAACATTTAGGTCATTTTCGTCCTCCCTAGGCTTATTCTTGTCCAATTAGGGTTTCTAACCAATCTTGTGCATCCAATAGGTGTGTTTGTGTCATTGGATGAAAATTTAGGTCATTTTCGTCCTCCCTATGCTTATTCTTGTCCAATTAGGGTTTTAAGCAATCTTTTGCATCCAATAAGTTCATTTGTGTATTGGATTAACATTTAGGTCATTTTCGTCCTCCCTAGGCTTATTCTTGTCCAATTAAGGTTTTTAACCAATCTTGTGCATCCAATTAGTTCATTTGTGTCATTGAATGAACATTTAGGTCATTTTCGTCCTCCCTAGGCTTATTCTTGTCCAATTAGGGTTTCTAACCAATCTTGTGCATCCAATAGGTGTGTTTGTGTCATTGGATGAAAATTTAGGTCATTTTCGTCCTCCCTATGCATATTCTTGTCCAATTAGGGTTTTAAGCAATCTTTTGCATCCAATAAGTTCATTTGTGTATTGGATTAACATTTAGGTCATTTTCGTCCTCCCTAGGCTTATTCTTGTCCAATTAGGGTTTCTAACCAATCTTGTGCATCCAATAGGTGTGTTTGTGTCATTGGATGAACATTTAGGTCATTTTCGTCCTCCCTAGTCTTATTCTTTTCCAATTACGGTTTTAAGCAATCTTGTGCATCCAATAAGTTCATTTGTGTCATTGGATGAATATTTAGGTCATTTTCATCCTCCCTAGGCTTATTCTTGTCCAATTAGGGTTTCTAACCAATCTTGTGCATCCAATAGGTGTGTTTGTGTCATTGGATGAACATTTAGGTCACTTTCGTCCTCCCTAGGCTTATTCTTGTCCAATTAGGGTTTCTAACCAATCTTGTGCATCCAATAGGTGTGTTTGTGTCATTGGATGAACATTTAGGTCATTTTCGTCCTCCCTAGGCTTATTCTTGTCCAATTAGGGTTTTTAACCAATCTTGTGCGTCCAATAAGTTCATTTGTTTCGTTGGATTAACATTTAGGTCATTTCGTCCTCCCTAGGCTTATTCTTGTCCAATTAGGGTTTTTAACCAATCTTGTGCATCCAATAGGAGTGTTTGTGTCATTGGATGAACATTTAAGTCATTTTCGTCCTCCATAGGCTTATTCTTGTCCTATTATGGTTTTTAACCAATCTTGGGCATCCAATAAGTTCATTTGTGTCATTGGATTAACATTTAGGTAATTTTCGTCCTTCCTAGGCTTATTCTTGTCCAATTAAGGTTTCTAACCAATCTTGTGCATCCAATAGGTGTGTTTGTGTCATTGGATTAACATTTAGGTCATTTTCGTCCTCCCTAGGCTTAATCTTGTCCAATTAGGGTTTTTAAGCAATCTTGTGCATCCAATAAGTTCATTTGTGTCATTGGATGAACATTTAGGTCATTTTCGTCCTCCCTAGGCTTATTCTTGTCCAATTAGGGTTTCTAACCAATCTTGTGCATCCAATAGGTGTGTTTGTGTCATTGGATGAACATTTAGGTCACTTTCGTCCTCCCTAGGCTTATTCTTGTCCAATTAGGGTTTCTAACCTATCTTGTGCATCCAATAGGTGTGTTTGTGTCATTGGATGAACATTTAGGTCATTTTTGTCCTCCCTAGGCTTATTCTTGTCCAATTAGGGTTTTTAACAAATCTTGTGCATCCAATAAATTCATTTGTGTCATTGGATGAACATTTAGGTCATTTTCGTCCTCCCTAGGCTTATTCTTGTCCAATTAGGGTTTCTAACCAATCTTGTGCATCCAATAGGTGTGTTTGTGTCATTGGATGAACATTTAGGTCATTTTCGTCCTCCCTAGGCTTATTCTTGTCCAATTAGGGTTTCTAACCAATCTTGTGCATCCAATAAGTTCATTTGTGTCATTGGATTAACATTTAGGTCATTTTCGTCCTCCCTAGGCTTATTCTTGTCCAATTAGGGTTTCTAACCAATCTTGTGCATTCAATAGGTGTGTTTGTGTCATTCGATGAACATTTAGGTCATTTTCGTCCTCCCTAGGCTTATTCTTGTCCAATTAGAGTTTTAAGCAATATTTTGCATCCAATAAGTTCATTTGTGTATTGCATTAACATTTAGGTCATTTTCGTCCTCCCTAGGCTTATTCTTGTCCAATTAGGGTTTTTAACCAATCTTGTGCATCCAATAGGTGTGTTTGTGTCATTGGATGAACATTTAGGTCATTTTCATCCTCCCTAGGCTTATTCTTGTCCAATTAGGGTTTTAAGCAATCTTGTGCATCCAATAAGTTCATTTGTGTCATTGGATTAACATTTAGGTCATTTTCGTCCTCCCTAGGCTTATTGTTGTCCAATTAGGGTTTCTAACCAATCTTGTGCATCCAATAGGTGTGTTTGTGTAATTGGATGAACATTTAGGTCGTTTTCGTCCTCCCTAGGCTTATTCTTTTCCAATTAGGGTTTTTAACCAATCTTGTGCATCCAATAAGTTCATTTGTGTCATTGGATGAATAGTTAGGTCATTTTCGTCCTCCCTAGGCTTATTCTTGTCAAATTATGGTTTCTAACCAATCGTGTGCATCCAATAAGTGTGTTTGTGTCATTGGATGAACATTTAGGTCATTTTCGTCCTCCCTTGGCTTATTCTTGTCCCATTAGGGTTTTTAACCAATCTTGTGCATCCAATAAGTTCAATTGTGTCATTGGATGAACATTTAGGTCATTTTCGTCCTCCCTTGGCTTATTCTTGTCCAGTTAGGGTTTTTAACCAATCTTGTGCATCCAATAGGTGTGTTTGTGTCATTGGATGAACATTTAGGTCATTTTCGTCCTCCCTAGGCTTATTCTTGTCCAATTAGGGTTTTTAACCAATCTTGTGCATCCAATAAGTTCATTTGTGTCATTGGATTAACATTTAGGTCATTTTCGTCCTCCCTAGGCTTATTCTTGTCCAATTAGGGTTTCTAACCAATCTTGTGCATCCAATAGGTGTGTTTGTGACATTGGATGAACATTTAGGTCATTTACGTCCTCTCTAACCTTATTCTTGACCCATTAGGGTTTTTAACCAGTCTTGTGCATCCAATAAGTTCAATTGTGTCATTGGATGAACATTTAGGTCATTTTCGTCCTCCGTAGGCTTATTCTTGTCCAATTAGGGTTTTTAACCAATCTTGTGCATCCAATAAGTTCATTTGTGTCATTGGATGAACATTTAGGTCATTTTCGTCCTCCCAAGACTTATTCTTGTCCAATTAGGGTTTGTAACCAATCTTATGCATCCAATAGGTGTGTTTGTGTCAATGGATGAACATTTAGGTCATTTTCGTCCTCCCTAGCCTTATTCTTGTCCAATTAGGGTTTTAAGCAATCTTGTGCATCCAATAAGTTCATTTGTGTCATTGGATGAATAGTTAGGTCATTTTCGTCCTCCCTAGGCTTATTCTTGTCAAATTAGGGTTTCTAACCAATCGTGTGCATCCAATAGGTGTGTTTGTGTCATTGGATGAACATTTAGGTCATTTTCGTCCTCCCTAGACTTATTCTTGTCCAATTAGGGTTTTTAACCAATCTTGTGCATCCAATAAGTTCATTTGTGTCATTGGGTGAACATTTAGGTCATTTTCGTCCTCCCTAGGCTTATTCTTGTCCAATTAGGGTTTCTAACCAATCTTGTGCATCCAATAGGTGTGTTTAGTTATTTGATGAACATTTAGGTCATTTTTGTCCTCCCTAGGCTTATTCTTGTCCAATTAGGGTTTTTAACCAATCTTGTGTATCCAATATGTTCATTTGTGTCATTGGATGAACATTTAGGTCATTTTCGTCCTCCCAAGGCATATTCTTGTCCAATTAGGGTTTCTAAACAATCTTGTGCATCCAATAGGTGTGTTTGTGTTATTGGATGAACATTTTGGTCATTTTCGTCCTCCCTAGGCTTATTCTTGTCCAATTAGGGTTTTTAACCAATCTTGTGCATCCAATAAGTTCATTTGTGTCATTGGGTGAACATTTAGGTCATTTTCGTCCTCCCTAGGCTTATTCTTGTCCAATTAGGGTTTCTAACCAATCTTGTGCATCCAATAGGTGTGTTTAGTCATTTGAAGAACATTTAGGTTATTTTCGTCCTCCCTAGGCTTATTCTTGTCCAATTAGGGTTTTTAACCAATCTTGTGCATCCAATAAGTTCATTTGTGTCATTGGATTAACATTTAGGTCATTTTCGTCCTCCCTAGGCTAATTCTTGTCCAATTAGGGTTTCTAACCAATCTTGTGCATCCAATAGGTGTGTTTGTGTCATTGGATGAACATTTAGGTCATTTTCGTCCTCCCTAGGCTTATTGTTGTCCAATTAGGGTTTTTCACCAATCTTGTGAATCCAATAAGTTCAATTGTGTCATTGGATGAACATTTAGGTCATTTTCGTCCTCCCTAGGCATATTCTTGTCCAATTAGGGTTTCTAACCAATCTTGTGCATCCAATAGGTGTGTTTGTGTCATTGGATGAACATTTAGGTCATTTTTGTCCTCCCTAGTCTTATTCTTGTCCAATTAGGGTTTTAAGCAATCTTGTGCATCCAATAAGTTCATTTGTGTCGTTGGATGAATAGTTAGGTCATTTTCGTCCTCCCTAGGCTTATTCTTGTCAAATTAGGGTTTCTAACCAATCTTGTGCATCCAATAGGTGTGTTTGTGTCTTTGGATGAACATTTAGGTTATTTTCGTCCTCCCTAGTCTTATTCTTGTCCAATTAGGGTTTTAAGCAATCTTGTGCATCCAATAAGTTCATTTGTGTCATTGGATGAATAGTTAGGTCATTTTCGTCCTCCCTAGGCTTATTCTTGTCAAATTAGGGTTTCTAACCAATCGTGTGCATCCAATAGGTGTGTTTGTGTCATTGGATGAACATTTAGGTCATTTTCGTCCTCCCTAGGCTTATTCTTGTCCAATTAGGGTTTTTAACCAATCTTGTGCATCCAATAGGTGTGTTTGTATCATTGGATCAACATTTAGGTCATTTTCGTCCTCCCTAGGCTTATTCTTGTCCAATTAGGGTTTTTAACCAATCTTGAGCATCCAATAAGTTCATTTGTGTCGTTAGATTAACATTTAGGTCATTTTCGTCCTTCCTAGGCTTATTCTTGTCCAATTAGGGTTTCTAACCAATCTTGTGCATCCAATAGGTGTGTTTAGTCATTTGATGAACATTTAGGTCATTTTTGTCCTCCCTAGGCTTATTCTTGTCCAATTAGGGTTTTTAACCAATCTTGTGTATCCAATATGTTCATTTGTGTCATTGGATAAACATTTAGGTCATTTTCGTCCTCCCAAGGCTTATTCTTGTCCAATTAGGGTTTCTAAACAATCTTGTGCATCCAATAGGTGTGTTTGTGTCATTGGATGAACATTTAGGTCATTTTTGTCCTCCCTAGGCTTATTCTTGTCCAATTAGGGTTTTTAACCAATCTTGTGCATCCAATAAGTTCATTTGTGTCATTGGATGAACATTTAGGTCATTTTCATCCTCCCTAGGCTTATTCTTGTCCAATTAGGGTTTTTAACCAAGCTTGTGCATCCAATAAGTTCATTTGTGTCATTGGATTAACAATTAGGTGATTTTTGTCCTCCCTAGGCTTATTCTTGTCCAATTAGGGTTTTTAACCAATCTTGTGTATCCAACAGGTGTGTTTGTGTCATTGGATGAACATTTAGGTCATTTTCATCCTCCCTAGGCTTATTCTTGTCTAATTAGGGTTTCTAACCAATCTAGTGCATCCAATAGGTGTGTTTGTGTCATTGGATGAACATTTAGGTCATTTTCGTCCTCCCTAGGCTTATTCTTTTCCAATTAGGGTTTTTAACCAATCTTGTGCATCCGATAAGTTCATTTGTGTCATTGGATTAACATTTAGGTCATTTTCGTCCTCCCTAGGCTTATTCTTGTTCAATTAGGGTGTCTAACCAATCTTGTGCATCCAATAGGTGTGTTTAGTCATTTGATGAACATTTAGGTCATTTTCGTCCTCCCTAGGCTAATTCTTGTCCAATTAGTGTTTTTAACCAATCTTGTGCATCCAATAAGTTCATTTGTGTCATTGGATTAACATTTAGGTCATTTTTGTCCTCCCTAGGCTTATTCTTGTCCAACTAGGGTTTCTAACCAATCTAGTGCATCCAATAGGTGTGTTTGTGTCATTGGATGAACATTTAGGTCATTTTAGTCCTCGCTAGGCTTATTCTTGTCCAATTAGGGTTTTTAACCAATCTTGTGCATCCAATAAGTTCATTTGTGTCATTGGATGAACATTTAAGTCATTTTTATCCTCCCTAGGCTTATTCTTGTCCAATTAGGGTTTTTAACCAATCGTGTGCATCCAATAAGTTCATTTGTGTCATTGGATTAACAATTAGGTCATTTTTGTCCTCCTTAGGCTTATTCTTGTCCAATTAGGGTTTTTAACCAATCTTGTGCATCCAATAGGTGTGTTTGTGTCATTGGATGAACATTTAGGTCATTTTCATCCTCCCTAGGCTTATTCTTGTCCAATTAGGGTTTCTAACCAATCTTGTGCATCCAATAGGTGTGTTTGTGTCATTGGATGAACATTTAGGTCATTTTCGTCCTCCCTAGGCTTATTCTTGTCCAATTAGGGTTTTTAACCAATCTTGTGCATCCAATAAGTTCATTTGTGTCATTGGATTAACATTTAGGTCATTTTCGTCCTCCCTAGGCTTATTCTTGTCCAATTAGGGTTTCTAACCAATCTTGTGCATCCAATAGGTGTGTTTGTGTCATTGGATGAACATTTAGGTCATTTTCATCCTCCCTAGGCTTATTCTTGTCTAATTAGGGTTTTTAACCAATCTTGTGCATCCAATAAGTTCATTTGTGTCATTCGATGAACATTTAGGTCATTTTAATCCTCCATAGGCTTATTCTTGTCCAATTAGGGTTTTCAACCAATCTTGTGCATCCAATAGGTGTGTTTGTGTCATTGGATGAACATTTAGGTCATTTTCATCCTCCCTAGGCTTATTCTTATCCAATTAGGGTTTCTAACCAATCTTGTGCATCCAATAGGTGTGTTTGTGTCATTGGATGAACATTTAGGTCATTTTTGTCCTCCCTAGGCTTATTCTTGTCCAATTAGGGTTTTTAACCAATCTTGTGCATCCAATAGGTGTGTTTGTATCATTGGATGAACATTTAGGTCATTTTCGTCCTCCCTAGGCTTATTCTTGTCCAATTAGGGTTTTTAACCAATCTTGTGCATCCAATAAGTTCGTTTGTGTCATTGGATGAACATTTAGGTCATTTTCATCCTCCCTAGGCTTATTCTTGTCCAATTTGGGTTTTTAACCAAGCTTGTGCATCCAATAAGTTCATTTGTGTCATTGGATTAACAATTAGGTGATTTTTGTCCTCCCTAGGCTTATTCTTGTCCAATTAGGGTTTTTAACCAATCTTGTGCATCCAATAGGTGTGTTTGTGTCATTGGAACAACATTTAGGTCATTTTCATCCTCCCTAGGCTTATTCTTGTCCAATTAGGGTTTCTAACCAATCTTGTGCATCCAATAGGTGTGTTTGTGTCATTGGATGAACATTTAGGTCATTTTCTTCCTCCCTAGGCTTATTCTTGTCCAATTAGGGTTTTTAACCAATCTTGTGCATCCAAAAAGTTCACTTGTGTCATTGGATGAATAGTTAGGTCATTTTCGTCCTCCCTAGACTTATTCTTGTCAAATTAGGGTTTCTAACCAATCGTGTGCATCCAATAGGTGTGTTTGTGTCATTGGATGAACATTTAGGTCATTTTCGTCCTCCCTAGGCTTATTCTTGTCCAATTAGGGTTTTTAACCAATCTTGTGCATCCAATAAGTTCATTTGTGTCATTGGATTAACATTTAGGTCATTTTCGTCATCCCTAGGCTTATTCTTGTCCAATTAGGGTTTCTAAACAATCTTGTGAATCCAATAGGTGTGTTTGTGTCATTGGATGAACATTTAGGTCGTTTTCGTCCTCCCTAGGCTTATTCTTTTCCAATTAGGGTTTTTAACCAATCTTGTGCATCCAATAAGTTCATTTGTGTCATTGGATGAATAGTTAGGTCATTTTCATCCTACCTAGGCTTATTCTTGTCCAATTAGGGTTTTTAACCAATCTTGTGCATCCAATAGGTGTGTTTGTGTCATTGGATGAACATTTAGGTCATTTTCGTCCTCCCTAGGCTTATTCTTGTCCAATTAGGGTTTTTAACCAATCTTGTGCATCTTATAAGTTCATTTGTGTCATTGGGTAAACATTTAGGTCATTTTCGTCCTCCCTAGGCTTATTCATGTCCAATTAGGGTTTTTAACCAATCTTGTGCATCCAATAAGTTCATTTGTGTCATTGGATTAACATTTAGGTCATTTTCGTCCTCCCTAGGCTTATTCTTGTCCAATTAGGGTTTCTAACCAATCTTGTGCATCCAATAGGTGTGTTTGTGTCATTGGATGAACATTTAGGTCATTTTCGTCCTCCCTAGGCTTATTCTTGTCCAATTAGGGTTTTTAACCAATCTTGTGCATCCAATAAGTTCATTTGTGTCTTTGGGTGAACATTTAGGTCATTTTCGTCCTTCCTAGGCTTATTATTGTCCAATTAGGGTTTCTAACCAATCTTGTGCATCCAATAGGTGTGTTTAGTCATTTGATGAACATTTAGGTTATTTTCGTCCTCCCTAGGCTTATTCTTGTCCAATTAGGGTTTTTAACCAATCTTGTGCATCCAATAAGTTCATTTGTGTCATTGGATTAACATTTAGGTCATTTTCGTCCTCCCTAGGCTTATTCTTGTCCAATTAGGGTTTCTAACCAATCTTGTGCATCCAATAGGTGTGTTTGTGTCATTGGATGAACATTTAGGTCATTTTCGTCCTCCTTAGGCTTATTCATGTCCAATTACGGTTTTTAACCAATCTTGTGCATCCAATAAGTTCATTTGTGTCATTGGATGAACATTTAGGTCATTTTCGTCCTCCCAAGGCTTATTCTTGTCCAATTAGGGTTTCTAACCAATCTTGTGCATCCAATAGGTGTGTTTATGTCATTGGATGAACATTTAGGTCATTTTCGTCCTCCCTATGCTTATTCTTGTCCAATTAGAGTTTTTAACCAATCTTGTGCATCCAATAGGTGTGTTTGTGTCATTGGATGAACATTTAGGTCATTTTCGTCCTCCCTAGGCTTATTCTTGTCCAATTAGGGTTTTTAACCAATCTTGTGCATCCAATAAGTTCATTTGTGTCATTGGGTGAACATTTAGGTCATTTTCGTCCTATCTAGGCTTATTGTTGTCCAATTAGGGTTTCTAACCAATCTTGTGCATCCAATAGGTGTGTTTAGTCATTTGATGAACATTTAGGTTATTTTCGTCCTCCCTAGGCTTATTCTTGTCCAATTAGGGTTTTTAACCAATCTTGTGCATCCAATAAGTTCATTTGTGTCATTGGATTAACATTTAGGTCATTTTCGTGCTTCCTATGGTTATTCTTGTCCAATTAGGGTTTCTAACCAATCTTGTGCATCCAATAGGTGTGTTTGTGTCATTGGATGAACATTTAGGTCATTTTCGTCCTCCCTAGGCTTATTCTTGTCCAATTAGGGTTTTTAACCAATCTTGTGCATCCAATAAGTTCATTTGTGTCATTGGGTGAACATTTAGGTCATTTTCGTCCTTCCTAGGCTTATTCTTGTCCAATTAGGGTTTCTAACCAATCTTGTGCATCCAATAGGTGTGTTTAGTCATTTGATGAACATTTAGGTTATTTTCGTCCTCCCTAAGCTTATTCTTGTCCAACTAGGGTTTTTAACCAATCTTGTGCATCCAATAAGTTCATTTGTGTCATTGGATTAACATTTAGGTCATTTTCGTCCTCCCTAGGCTTATTCTTGTCCAATTAGGGTTTCTAACCAATCTTGTGCATCCAATAGGTGTGTTTGTGTCATTGGATGAACATTTAGGTCATTTTCGTCCTCCCTAGGCTTATTCTTGTCCAATTGGGATTTTTAACCAAGCTTGTGCATCCAATAAGTTCATTTGTGTCATTGGATTAACAATTAGGTCATTTTTGTCCTCCCTAGGCTTATTCTTGTCCAATTAGGGTTTCTAACCAACCTTGTGCATCCAATAGGTGTGTTTGTGTCATTGGATGAACATTTAGGTCATTTTCGTCCTCCCTAGGCTTATACTTGTCCAATTAGGGTTTTTAACCAATCTTGTGCATCCAATAGGTGTGTTTGTATCATTGGATGAACATTTAGGTCATTTTCGTCCTCCCTAGGCTTATTCTTGTCTAATTAGGGTTTTTAACCAATCTTGTGCATCCAATAAGTTCATTTGTGTCATTGGATTAACATTTAGGTCATTTTCGTCCTCCCTAGGCTTATTCTTTTCCAATTAGGGTTTCTAACCAATCTTGTGCATCCAATAGGTGTGTTTGTGTCATTGGATGAACATTTAGGTCATTTTCGTCCTCCCTAGGCTTATTGTTGTCCAATTAGGGTTTTTAACCAATCTTGTGAATCCAATAAGTTCAATTGTGTCATTGGATGAACATTTAGGTCATTTTCGTCCTCCCTAGGCTTATTCTTGTCCAATTAGGGTTTCTAACCAATCTTGTGCATCCAATAGGTGTGTTTGTGTCATTGGATGAACATTTAGGTCATTTTCGTCCTCCCTAGGCTTATTCTTGTCCAATTAAGTTTTTTAACCAATCTTGTGCATACAATAAGTTCAATTGTGTCATTGGATGAACATTTAGGTCATTTTCGTCCTCCCTAGGCTTATTCTTGTCCAATTAGGGTTTCTAACCAATCTTGTGCATCCAATAGGTGTGTTTGTGTCATTGGAAGAACATTTAGGTCATTTTCGTCCTCCCTAGGCTTATTGTTGTCCAATTAGGGTTTTTAACCAATCTTGTGCATACAATAAGTTCAATTGTGTCATTGGATGAACATTTAGGTCATTTTCGTCCTCCCTAGGCTTATTCTTGTCCAATTAGGGTTTCTAACCAATCTTGTGCATCCAATAGGTGTGTTTGTGTCATTGGATGAACATTTAGGTCATTTTCGTCCTCCCTAGGCTTATTGTTGTCCAATTAGGGTTTTTAACCAATCTTGAGCATCCAATAAGTTCAATTGTGTCATTGGATGAACATTTAGGTCATTTTCATCCACCCTAGGCTTATTCTTGTCCAATTAGGGTTTCTAAACAATCTTGTGCATCCAATAGGTGTGTTTGTGTCATTGGATGAACATTTAGGTCATTTTCGTCCTCCCTAAGCTTATTCTTGTCCAATTAGGGTTTTTAACCAATCTTGTGCATCCAATAGGTGTGTTTGTGTCATTGGATGAACATTTAGGTCATTTTCGTCCTCCCTAGACTTATTCTTGTCCAATTAGGGTTTTTAACCAATCTTGTGCATCCAATAAGTTCATTTGTGTCATTGGGTGAACATTTAGGTCATTTTCGTCCTCCCTAGGCTTATTCTTGTCCAATTAGGGTTTCTAACCAATCTTGTGCATCCAATAGGTGTGTTTAGTTATTTGATGAACATTTAGGTCATTTTTGTCCTCCCTAGGCTTATTCTTGTCCAATTAGGGTTTTTAACCAATCTTGTGTATCCAATATGTTCATTTGTGTCATTGGATGAACATTTAGGTCATTTTCGTCCTCCCAAGGCATATTCTTGTCCAATTAGGGTTTCTAAACAATCTTGTGCATCCAATAGGTGTGTTTGTGTTATTGGATGAACATTTTGGTCATTTTCGTCCTCCCTAGGCTTATTCTTGTCCAATTAGGGTTTTTAACCAATCTTGTGCATCCAATAAGTTCATTTGTGTCATTGGATGAACATTTAGGTCATTTTCATCCTCCCTAGGCTTATTCTTGTCCAATTAGGGTTTTTAACCAAGCTTGTGCATCCAATAAGTTCATTTGTGTCATAGGATTAACAATTAGGTGATTTTTGTCCTCCCTAGGTTTATTCTTGTCCAATTAAGGTTTTTAACCAATCTTGTGCATCCAATAGGTGTGTTTGTGTCATTGGATGAACATTTAGGTCATTTTCATCCTCCCTAGGCTTACTCTTGTCCAATTAGGGTTTCTAACCAATCTTGTGCATCCAATAGGTGTGTTTGTGTCATTGGATGAACATTTAGGTCATTTTCGTCCTCCCTAGGCTTATTCTTCTCCAATTAGGGTTTTTAACCAATCTTGTGCATCCAATAAGTTCATTTGTGTCATTGGATTAACATTTAGGTCATTTTCGTCCTCCCTAGGCTTATTCTTGTCCAATTAGGGTTTCTAACCAACCTTGTGCATCCAATAGGTGTGTTTGTGTCATTGGATGAACATTTAGGTCATTTTCGTCCTCCCTAGGCTTATTCTTGTCCAATTAGGGTTTTTAACCAATCTTGTGCATCCAATAGGTGTGTTTATGTCATTGGATGAACATTTAGGTTATTTTCGTCCTCCCTAGTCTTATTCTTGTCCAATTAGGGTTTTAAGCAATCTTGTGCATCCAATAAGTTCATTTGTGTCATTGGATTAATATTTAGGTCATTTTCGTCCTCCCTAGGCTTATTCTTGTCCAATTAGGGTTTCTAACCAATCTTGTGCATCCAATAGGTGTGTTTGTGTCATTGGATGAACATTTAGGTCATTTTCGTCCTCCCTATGCTTAGTCTTGTCCAATTAGGGTTTTTAACCAATCTTGTGCATCCAATAGGTGTGTTTGTGTCATTGGATGAACATTTAGGTCATTTTCGTCCTCCCTAGGCTTATTCTTGTCCAATTAGGGTTTTTAACCAATCTTGTGCATCCAATAAGTTCATTTGTGTCATTGGATTAACATTTAGGTCATTTTCGTCCTCCCTAGGCTTATTCTTGTCCAATTAGGGTTTCTAACCAATCTTGTGCATGCAATACGTGTGTTTGTGTCATTGGATGAACATTTAGGTCATTTTCGTCCTCCCTAGGCTTATTCTTGTCCAATTAGGGTTTTTAACCAATCTTGTGCATCCAATAGGTGTGTTTGTGTCATTGGATGAACATTTAGGTCATTTTCGTCCTCCCTAGGCTTATTCTTGTCCAATTAGGGTTTTTAACCAATCTTGTGCATCCAATAAGTTCATTTGTGTCATTGGATAAACATTTAGGTCATTTTTGTCCACCCTAGGCTTATTCTTGTCCAATTAGGGTTTTTAACCAATCTTGTGCATCCAATAGGTTCATTTATGTCATTGGATGAACATTTAGGTCATTTTCGTCCTCCCAAGGCTTATTCTTGTCCAATTAGGGTTTTTAACCAATCTTGTGCATCCAATAGGTGTGTTTGTGTCATTGGATGAACATTTAGGTCATTTTCGTCCTCCCTAGGCTTATTCTTATCCAATTAGGGTTTTTAACCAATCTTTTGCATCCAATAAGTTCATTTGTGTCATTGGGTGAACATTTAGGTCATTTTCGTCCTCCCAAGGCTTATTCTTGTCCAATTAGGGTTTCTAAACAATCTTGTGCATCCAATAGGTGTGTTTGTGTCATTGGATGAACATTTAGGTCATTTTCGTCCTCCCTAGGCTTATTCTTGTCCAATTAGGGTTTTTAACCAATCTTGTGCATCCAATAAGTTCATTTGTGTCATTGGATGAACATTTAGGTCATTTTCGACCTCCCAAGGCTTATTCTTGACCAATTAGGGTTTTTAACCAATCTTGTGCATCCACTAAGTTCATTTGTGTCATTGGATGAACATTTAGGTCATTTTCGTCCTCCCTATGCTTATTCTTGTCCAATTAGGGTTTTTAACCAATCTTGTGCATCCAATAGGTGTGTTTAGTCATTTGATGAACATTTAGGTCATTTTCGTCCTCCCTAGGCTTATTCTTGTCCAATTAGGGTTTTTAACCAATCTTGTACATCCAATAAGTTCATTTGTGTCATTGGATGAACATTTAGGTCATTTTCGTCCTCCCTAGGCTTATTCTTGTCCAATTAGGGTTTTTAACCAATCTTGTGCATCCAATAGGTGTGTTTGTGTCATTGGATGAACATTTCTGTCATTTTCGTCCTCCCTAGACTTATTCTTGTCCAATTAGGGTTTTTAACCAATGTTGTGCATCCAATAAGTTCATTTGTGTCATTGGGTGAACATTTAGGTCATTTTCGTCCTCCCTAGGCTTATTCTTGTCCAATTAGGGTTTCTAACCAAACTTGTGCATCCAATAGGTGTGTTTAGTCATTTGATGAACATTTAGATCATTTTCGTCCTCCCTAGGCTTATTCTTGTCCAATTAGGGTTTTTAACCAATCTTGTGCATCCAATATGTTCATTTGTGTCATTGGATGAACATTTAGGTCATTTTCGTCCTCCCAAGGCTTATTCTTGTCCAATTAGGGTTTCTAAACAATCATGTGCATCCAATAGGTGTGTTTGTGTCATTGGATGAACATTTAGGTCATTTTCGTCCTCCCTAAGCTTATTCTTGTCCAATTAGGGTTTTTAACCAATTTTGTGCATCCAATATGTTTATTTGTGTCATTGGATGAACATTTAGGTCATTTTCGTCCTCCCAAGGCTTATTCTTGTCCAATTAGGGTTTGTAAGCAATCTTGTGCATCCAATAGGTGTGTTTGTGTCATTGGATGAACATTTAGGTCATTTTCGTCCTCCCTAGGCTTATTCTTGTCCAATTAGGGTTTTTAACCAATCTTGTGCATCCAATATGTTCATTTGTGTCATTGGATGAACATTTAGGTCATTTTCGTCCTCCCAAGGCTTATTCTTGTCCAATTAGGGTTTGTAAACAATCTTGTGCATCCAATAGGTGTGTTTGTGTCATTGGATGAACATTTAGGTCATTTTCGTCCTCCCTAGGCTTATTCTTGTCCAATTAGTGTTTTTAAGCAATCTTGTGCATTCAATAAGTTCATTTTTGTCATTGGATTAACATTTAGGTCATTTTCGTCCTCCCTAGGCTTATTCTTGTCCAATTAGGGTTTCTAACCAATCTTGTGCATCCAATAGGTGTGTTTGTGTCATTGGATGAACATTTAGGTCATTTTCGTCCTCCCTAGGCTTATTCTTGTCCAATTAGGGTTTTTAACCAATCTTGTGCATCCAATATGTTCATTTGTGTCATTGGATGAACATTTAGGTAATTTTCGTCCTCCCAAGGCTTATTCTTGTCCAATTAGGGTTTGTAAACAATCTTGTGCATCCAATAGGTGTGTTTGTGTCATTGGATGAACATTTAGGTCATTTTCGTCCTCCCTAGGCTTATTCTTGTCCAATTAGGGTTTTTAACCAATCTTGTGCATCCAATAAGTTCATTTGTGTCTTTGGATGAACATTTAAGTCATTTTCATCCTCCCTAGGCTTATTCTTGTCCAATTAGGGTTTCTAACCAATCTTGTGCATCCAATAGGTGTGTTTAGTCATTTGATGAACATTTAGGTCACTGTCGTCCTCCCTAGGCTTAATCTTGTCCAATTAGTGTTTTTAACCAATCTTGTGCATCCAATAAGTTCATTTGTGTCATTGGATTAACATTTAGGTCATTTTCGTCCTCCCTAGGCTTATTCTTGTCCAATTAGGGTTTCTAACCAATCTTGTGCATCCAATAGGTGTGTTTGTGTCATTGGATGAACATTTAGGTCATTTTCGTCCTCCCTAGGCTTATTCTTGTCCAATTAGGGTTTTTAACCAATCTTGTGCATCCAATAAGTTCATTTGTGTCTTTGGATGAACATTTAGGTCATTTTCATCCTCCCTAGGCTTATTCTTGTCCAATTAGGATTTTTAACCAAGCTTGTGCATCCAATAAGTTCATTTGTGTCATTGGATTAACAATTAGGTGATTTTTGACCTCCCTAGGCTTATTCTTGTCCAATTAGGGTTTTTAACCAATCTTGTGCATCCAATAGGTGTGTTTGTGTCATTGGATGAACATTTAGGTCATTTTCATCCTCCCTAGGCTTATTCTTGTCCAATTAGGGTTTCTAACCAATCTTGTGCATCCAATAGGTGTGTTTGTGTCATTGGATGAACATTTAGGTCATTTTCGTCCTCCCTAGGCTTATTCTTGTCCAATTAGTGTTTTTAACCAATCTTGTGCATCCAATAAGTTCATTTGTGTCATTGGATGAACATTTAGGTCATTTTCGTCCTCCCAAGGCTTATTCTTGTCCAATTAGGGTTTTTAACCAATCTTGTGCATCCACTAAGTTCATTTGTGTCATTGGATGAACATTTAGGTCATTTTCATCCTCCCTAGGCTTATTCTTGTCCAATTAGGGTTTTTAACCAATCTTGTGCATCCAATAAGTTCATTTGTGTCATTGGATGAACATTTAGGTCATTTTCGTCCGCCCTATGCTTATTCTTGTCCAATTAGGGTTTTTAACCAATCTTGTGCATCCAATAGGTGTGTTTGTGTCATTGGATGAACATTTAGGTCATTTTCGTCCTCCCTAGGCTTATTCTTGTCCAATTAGGGTTTTTAACCAATCTTGTGCATCCAATAAGTTCATTTGTGTCAATGGGTGAACATTTAGGTCAATTTCGTCCTCCCTAGGCTTATTCTTGTCCAATTAGGGTTTCTAACCAATCTTGTGCATCCAATAGGTGTGTTTAGTCATTTGATGAACATTTAGGTTATTTTCGTCCTCCCTAGGCTTATTCTTGTCCAATTAGGGTTTTTAACCAATCTTGTGCATCCAATAAGTTCATTTGTGTCATTGGATTTACATTTAGGTCATTTTCGTCCTCCCTAGGCTTATTCTTGTCCAATTAGGGTTTCTAACCAATCTTGTGCATCCAATAGGTGTGTTTGTGTCATTGGATGAACGTTTAGGTCATTTTCGTCCTCCCTAGGCTAATTATTTTCCAATTAGGGTTTCTAACCAATATTGTGCATCCAATAAGTTCATTTGTGTCATTGGATGAATAGTTAGGTCATTTTCGTCCTCCCTAGGCTTATTCTTGTCAAATTAGGGTTTCTAACCAATCGTGTGCATCCAATAGGTGTGTTTGTGTCATTGGATGAACATTTAGGTCATTTTCGTCCTCCCTAGGCATATTCTTGTGCAATTAGGGTTTCTAACCAATCTTGTGCATCCAATAGGTGTGTTTGGGTCATTGGATGAATATTTAGGTCATTTTTGTCCTCCCTAGGCTTATTCTTGTCCAATTAGGGGTTTTAACCAATCTTGTGCATCCATTAGGTGTGTTTATGTCATTGGATGAACATTTAGGTCATTTTCGTCCTTCCTATGCTTATTCTTGTCCATTTAGTGTTTTTAACCAATCTTGTGCATCCAATAGGTGTGTTTGTGTCATTGGATGAACATTTAGGTCATTTTCGTCCTCCCTTGGCTTATTCTTGTCCAATTAGGGTTTTTAACCAATCTTGTGCATCCAATAAGTTCATTTGTGTCATTGGGTGAACATTTAGGTCATTTTCGTCCTCCCTAGGCTTATTCTTGTCCAATTAGGGTTTCTAACCAATCTTGTGCATCCAATAGGTGTGTTTGTGTCATTGGATGAACATTTAGGTCATTTTCGTCCTCCCTAGGCTTATTCTTTTCCAATTAGGGTTTTTAACCAATCTTGTGCATCCAATAATTTCATTTGTGTCATTGGATGAATAGTTAGGTCATTTTCGTCCTCCCTAGGCTTATTCTTGTCAAATTAGGGTTTCTAACCAATCGTGTGCATCCAATAGGTGTGTTTGTGTCATTGGATGAACATTTAGGTCATTTTCGTCCTCCCTAAGCATATTCTTGTCCAATTAGGGTTTCTAACCAATCTTGTGCATCCAATAGGTGTGTTTGTGTCATTGGATGAACATTTAGGTCATTTTCGTCCTCCCTAGGCTTATTCTTGTCCAATTAGGGTTTTTAACCAATCTTGTGCATCCAATAAGTTCATTTGTGTCTTTGGATGAACATTTAGGTCATTTTCATCCTCCCTAGGCTTATTCTTGTCCAATTAGGATTTTTAACCAAGCTTGTGCATCCAATAAGTTCATTTGTGTCATTGGATTAACAATTAGGTGATTTTTGACCTCCCTAGGCTTATTCTTGTCCAATTAGGGTTTTTAACCAATCTTGTGCATCCAATAGGTGTGTTTGTGTCATTGGATGAACATTTAGGTCATTTTCATCCTCCCTAGGCTTATTCTTGTCCAATTAGGGTTTCTAACCAATCTTGTGCATCCAATAGGTGTGTTTGTGTCATTGGATGAACATTTAGGTCATTTTCGTCCTCCCTAGGCTTATTCTTGTCCAATTAGTGTTTTTAACCAATCTTGTGCATCCAATAAGTTCATTTGTGTCATTGGATGAACATTTAGGTCATTTTCGTCCTCCCAAGGCTTATTCTTGTCCAATTAGGGTTTTTAACCAATCTTGTGCATCCACTAAGTTCATTTGTGTCATTGGATGAACATTTAGGTCATTTTCGTCCTCCATAGGCTTATTCTTGTCCAATTAGGGTTTTTAACCAATCTTGTGCATCCAATAGGTGTGTTTGTGTCATTGGATGAACATTTAGGTCATTTTCGTCCTCCCTAGGCTTATTCTTGTCCAATTAGGGTTTTTAACCAATCTTTTGCATCCAATAAGTTCATTTGTGTCATTGGGTGAACATTTAGGTCATTTTCGTCCTCCCAAGGCTTATTCTTGTCCAATTAGGGTTTCTAAACAATCTTGTGTATCCAATAGGTGTGTTGGTGTCATTGGATGAACATTTAGGTAATTTTCGTCCTCCCTAGGCTTATTCTTGTCCAATTAGGGTTTTTAACCAATCTTGTGCATCCAATAAGTTCATTTGTGTCATTGGATGAACATTTAGGTCATTTTCGTCCTCCCTAGGCTTATTCTTGTCATATTAGGGTTTTTAACCAATCTTGTGCATCCAATAAGTTCATTTGTGTCATTGGATGAACATTTAGGACATTTTCGTCCTCCCTAGGCTTATTCTTGTCCAATTAGGGTTTTTAACCAATCTTGTGCATCCAATCGGTGTATTTGTGTCATTGGATGAACATTTAGGTCATTTTCGTCCTCCCTAGGCTTATTCTTGTCCAATTAGGGTTTTTAACCAATCTTGTGCATCCAATAGGTGTATTTGTGTCATTGGATGACCAT
>JBBPBR010000496.1:0-25375 GCA_037974775.1 Cicer pinnatifidum | reverse complement strand
TTGGATGAACATTTAGGTCATTTTCGTCCTCCCTAAGCATATTCTTGTCCAATTAGGGTTTTTAACCTATCTTGTGCATCCAATAGGTGTGTTTATGTCATTGGATGAACATTTAGGTCATTTTCGTACTCCCTAGGCTTATTCTTGTCTAATTAGGGTTTTTAAGCAATCTTGTGCATCCAATAAGTTCATTTGTGTCATTGGATGAACATTTAGGTCATTTTCGTCCTCCCTAGGCTTATTCTTGTCCAATTAGGGTTTTTAACCAATCTTGTGCATCCAATAGGTGTGTTTGTGTCATTGGATGAACATTTAGGTCATTTATGTCCTCCCTAGGCTTATTCTTGTCCAATTATGGTTTTTAACCAATCTTGTGCATCCAATAGGTGTGTTTGTGTCATTGGATGAACATTTAGGTCATTTTTGTCCTCCCTAGGCTTATTCTTGTCCAATTAGGGTTTTTAACCAATCTTGTGCATCCAATAAGTTCATTTGTGTCATTGGGTGAACATTTAGGTCAATTTCGTCCTCCCTAGGCTTATTCTTGTCCAATTAGGGTTTCTAACCAATCTTGTGCATCCAATAGGTGTGTTTAGTCATTTGATGAACATTTAGGTTATTCTCGTCCTCCCTAGGCTTATTCTTGTCCAATTAGGGTTTTTAACCAATCTTGTGCATCCAATAAGTTCATTTGTGTCATTGGATTTACATTTAGGTCATTTTCGTCCTCCCTAGGCTTATTCTTGTCCAATTAGGGTTTCTAACCAATCTTGTGCATCCAATAGGTGTGTTTGTGTCATTGGATGAACATTTAGGTCATTTTCGTCCACCCTAGGCTAATTCTTTTCCAATTAGGGTTTTTAACCAATCTTGTGCATCCAATAAGTTCATTTGTGTCATTGGATGAATAGTTAGGTCATTTTCGTCCTCCCTAGGCTTATTCTTGTCAAATTAGGGTTTCTAACCAATCGTGTGCATCCAATAGGTGTGTTTGTGTCATTGGATGAACATTTAGGTCATTTTCGTCCTCCCTAGGCATATTCTTGTCCAATTAGGGTTTTTAACCAATCTTGTGCATCCAATAAGTTCATTTGTGTCATTGGATGAACATTTAGGTCATTTTCATCCTCCCTAGGCTTATTCTTGTCCAATTAGGGTTTTTAACCAAGCTTGTGCATCCAATAGGTGTGTTTGTGTCATTGGATGAACATTTAGGTCATTTTCATCCTCCCTAGGCTTATTCTTGTCCAATTAGGGTTTCTAACCAATCTTGTGCATCCAATAGGTGTGTTTGTGTCATTGGATGAACATTTAGGTCATTTTCGTCCTCCCTAGGCTTATTCTTGTCCAATTAGGGTTTTTAACCAATCTTGTGCATCCAATAGGTGTGTTTGTGTCATTGGATGAACATTTAGGTCATTTTTTTCCTCCCTAGTCTTATTCTTGTCCAATTAGGGTTTTTAAGCAATCTTGTGCATCCAATAAGTTAATTTGTGTCATTGGATGAACATTTAGGTCATTTTCGTCCTCCCTAGGCTTATTCTTGTCCAATTAGGGTTTTTAACCAATCTTGTGCATCCAATAGGTGTGTTTGTGTCATTGGATGAACATTTAGGTCATTTTCGTCCTCCCTAGGCTTATTCTTGTCTAATTAGGGTTTTTAACCAATCTTGTGCATCCAATAGGTGTGTTTGTGTCATTGGATGAACATTTAGGTCATTTTCGTCCTCCCTAAGCTTATTCTTGTCCAATTAGGGTTTCTAAACAATCTTGTGCATTCAATAGGTGTGTTTTTGTCATTGGATGAACATTTAGGTCATTTTCGTCCTCCCTAGGCTTATTCTTGTCCAATTAGGGTTTCTAACCAATCTTGTGCATCCAATAGGTGTGTTTGTGTCATTGGATGAACATTTAGGTTATTTTCGTCCTCCCTATGCTTATTTTTGTCCAATTAGGGTTTTTAACCAATCTTGTGCATCCAATAGGTGTGTTTGTGTCATTGGATGAACATTTAGGTCATTTTCGTCCTCCCAAGGCTTATTCTTGTCCAATTAGGGTTTCTAACCAATCTTGTGCATCCAATAGGTGTGTTTAGTCATTTGATGAACATTTAGGTCATTTTCGTCCTCCCTAGGCTTATTCTTGTCCAATTAGTGTTTTTAACCAATCTTGTGCATCCACTAAGTTCATTTGTGTCATTGGATGAACATTTAGGTCATTTTCGTCCTCCCAAGGCTTATTCTTGTCCAATTAGGGTTTTTAACCAATCTTGTGCATCCACGAAGTTCATTTGTGTCATTGGATGAACATTTAGGTCATTTTCGTCCTCCCTAGGCTTATTCTTGTCCAATTAGGGTTTCTAAACAATCTTGTGCATCCAATAGGTGTGTTTGTGTCATTGGATGAATATTTAGGTCATTTTCGTCCTCCCTAAGCTAATTCTTGTCCAATTCGGGTTTCTAAACAATCTTGTGCATTCAATAGGTGTGTTTTTGTCATTGGATGAACATTTTGGTCATTTTCGTCCTCCCTAGGCTTATTCTTGTCCAATTAGGGTTTCTAACCAATCTTGTGCATCCAATAGGTGTGTTGGTGTCATTGGATGAACATTTAGGTTATTTTCGTCCTCCCTATGCTTATTCTTGTCCAATTAGGGTTTTTAACCAATCTTGTGCATCCAATAGGTGTGATCGTGTCATTGGATGAACATTTAGGTCATTTTCGTCCTCCCTAGGCTTATTCTTGTCCAATTAGGGTTTCTAACCAATCTTGTGCATCCAATAGGTGTGTTTAGTCATTTGATGAACATTTAGGTCATTTTCGTCCTCCCTATGCTTATTCTTGTCCAATTAGGGTTTTTAACCAATCTTGTGCATCCAATAAGTTCATTTGTGTCATTGGGTGAACATTTAGGTCATTTTCGTCCTCCCTAGGCTTATTCTTGTCCAATTAGGGTTTCTAACCAATCTTGTGCATCCAATAGGTGTGTTGGTGTCATTGGATGAACATTTAGGTTATTTTCGTCCTCCCTATGCTTATTCTTGTCCAATTAGGGTTTTTAACCAATCTTGTGCATCCAATATATGTGATTGTGTCATTGGATGAACATTTAGGTCATTTTCGTCCTCCCTAGGCTTATTCTTGTCCAATTAGGGTTTCTAACCAATCTTGTGCATCCAATAGGTGTGTTTAGTCATTTGATGAACATTTAGGTCATTTTCGTCCTCCCTAGGCTTATTCTTGTCCAATTAGTGTTTTTAACCAATCTTGTGCATCCAATAAGTTCATTTGTGTCATTGGATGAACATTTAGGTCATTTTCGTCCTCCCAAGGCTTATTCTTGTCCAATTAGGGTTTGTAACCAATCTTGTGCATCCAATAGGTGTGTTTGTGTCATTGGATGAACATTTAGGTCATTTTCGTCCTCCCTAGGCTTATTCTTGTCCAATTAGGGTTTTTAACCATTCTTGTGCATCCAATAAGTTCATTTGTGTCATTGGATGAACATTTAGGTCATTTTCGTCCTCCCAAGGCTTATTCTTGTCCAATTAGGGTTTCTAACCAATCTTGTGCATCCAATAGGTGTGTTTGTGTCATTGGATGAACATTTAGGTCATTTTTGCCTCCCTATGCTTATTCTTGTCCAATTAGGGTTTTTAACCAATCTTGTGCATCCAATAGGTGTGTTTGTGTCATTGGATGAACATTTAGGTCATTTTCGTCCTCCCTAGGCTTATTCTTGTCCAATTAGGGTTTCTAACCAATCTTGTGCATCCAATAGGTGTATTTGTGTCATTGGATGGACATTTACGTCATTTTCGTCCTCCCTAGGCTTATTCTTGTCTAATTAGGGTTTTTAAGCAATCTTGTGCATCCAATAAGTTCATTTGTGTTATCGGATGAACATTTAGGTCATTTTCGTCCTCCTTAGGCTTATTCTTGTCCAATTAGGGTTTTTAACCAATCTTGTGCATCCAATAGGTGTATTTGTGTCATTGGATGAACATTTAGGTCATTTTCGTCCTCCCTAGGCCTATTCTTGTCCAATTAGGGTTTTTAACCAATCTTGTGCATCCAATAGGTGTGTTTGTGTCATTGGATGAACATTTAGGTCATTTTCGTCCTCCCTAGGCTTATTCTTGTCCAATTAGGGTTTCTAACCAATCTTGTGCATCCAATAGGTGTATTTGTGTCATTGGATGGACATTTAGGTCATTTTCGTCCTCCCTAGGCTTATTCTTGTCCAATTAGGGTTTCTAACCAATCTTGTGCATCCAATAGGTGTGTTTGTGTCATTGGATGAACATTTAGGTCATTTTCGTCCTCCCTAGGCTTATACTTGTCCAATTAGGGTTTTTAACCAATCTTGTGCATCCAATAGGTGTGTTTGTATCATTGGATGAACATTTAGGTCATTTTCGTCCTCCCTAGGCTTATTCTTGTCCAATTAGGGTTTTTAACCAATCTTGTGCATCCAATAAGTTCATTTGTGTCATTGGATTAACAATTAGGTCATTTTCGTCCTCCCTAGGCTTATTCTTGTCCAATTAGGGTTTTCAACCAATCTTGTGCATCCAATAGGTGTGTTTGTGTCATTGGATGAACATTTAGGTCATTTTCATCCTCCCTAGGCTTATTCTTGTCCAATTAGGGTTTCTAACCAATCTTGTGCATCCAATAGGTGTGTTTGTGTCATTGGATGAACATTTAGGTCATTTTCATCCTCCCTAGGCTTATTCTTGTCCAATTGGGGTTTTTAACCAAGCTTGTGCATCCAATAAGTTCATTTGTGTCATTGGATTAACAATTAGGTCATTTTTGTCCTCCCTAGGCTTATTCTTGTCCAATTAGGGTTTTTAACCAATCTTGTGCATCCAATAGGTGTGTTTGTGTCATTGGATGAACATTTAGGTCATTTTCATCCTCCCTAGTCTTATTCTTGTCCAATTAGGGTTTCTAACCAATCTTGTGCATCCAATAGGTGTGTTTGTGTCATTGGATGAACATTAAGGTTATTTTCGTCCTCCCTAGGCTTATTCTTGTCCAATTAGGGTTTCTAACCAATCTTGTGCATCCAATAGGTGTGTTTGTGTCATTGGATGAACATTTAGGTCATTTTCGTCCTCCCTAGGCTTATTCTTGTCCAATTAGGGTTTCTAACCAATCTTGTGCATCCAATAAGTTCAATTGTTTCATTGGAAGAACATTTAGGTCATTTTCGTCCTCCCTAGGCTTATTGTTGTCCAATTAGGGTTTTTAACCAATCTTGTGCATCCAATAAGTTCATTTGTGTCATTGGATTAACATTTAGGTCATTTTCGTCCTCCCTAGGCTTATTCTTGTCCAATTAGGGTTTCTAACCAATCTTGTGCATCCAATAGGTGTGTTTGTGTCATTGGATGAACATTTAGGTCATTTTCGTCCTCCCTAGGCTTATTCTTGTCCAATTAGGGTTTTTAACCAATCTTGTGCATCCAATAAGTTCATTTGTGTCTTTGGGTGAACATTTAGGTCATTTTCGTCCTTCCTAGGCTTATTATTGTCCAATTAGGGTTTCTAACCAATCTTGTGCATCCAATAGGTGTGTTTAGTCATTTGATGAACATTTAGGTTATTTTCGTCCTCCCTAGGCTTATTCTTGTCCAATTAGGGTTTTTAACCAATCTTGTGCATCCAATAAGTTCATTTGTGTCATTGGATTAACATTTAGGTCATTTTCGTCCTCCCTAGGCTTATTCTTGTCCAATTAGGGTTTCTAACCAATCTTGTGCATCCAATAGGTGTGTTTGTGTCATTGGATGGACATTTTGGTCATTTTCATCCTCCCTAGGCTTATTCTTGTCCAATTAGGGTTTTTAACCAATCTTGTGCATCCAATAAGTTCATTTGTGTCATTGGATGAACATTTAGGTCATTTTCGTCCTCCCTAGGCTTATTCTTGTCCAATTAGGGTTTTTAACCAATCTTGTGCATCCAATAGGTGTGTTTGTGTCATTGGATGAACATTTAGGTCATTTTTGTCCACCCTAGGCTTATTCTTGTCCAATTAGGGTTTTTAACCAATCTTGTGCATCCAATAAGTTCATTTGTGTCATTGGATAAACATTTAGGTCATTTTCGTCCACCCTAGGCTTATTCTTGTCCAATTAGGCTTTTGAACCAATCTTGTGCATCCAATAAGTTCATTTGTGTCATTGGATGAACATTTAGGTCATTTTCGTCCTCCCAAGGCTTATTCTTGTCCAATTAGGGTTTTTAACCAATCTTGTGCATCCAATAGGTGTGTTTGTGTCATTGGATGAACATTTAGGTCATTTTCGTCCTCCCTAAGCTTATTCTTGTCCAATTAGGGTTTCTAAACAATCTTGTGCATTCAATAGGTGTGTTTTTGTCATTGGATGAACATTTAGGTCATTTTCGTCCTCCCTAGGCTTATTCTTGTCGAATTAGGGTTTCTAACCAATCTTGTGCATCCAATAGGTGTGTTTGTGTCATTGGATGAACATTTAGGTTATTTTCGTCCTCCCTATGCTTATTTTTGTCCAATTAGGGTTTTAAACCAATCTTGTGCATCCAATAGGTGTGTTTGTGTCATTGGATGAACATTTAGGTCATTTTCGTCCTCCCAAGGCTTATTCTTGTCCAATTAGGGTTTCTAACCAATCTTGTGCATCCAATAGGTGTGTTTAGTCATTTGACGAACATTTAGGTCATTTTCGTCCTCCCTAGGCTTATTCTTGTCCAATTAGTGTTTTTAACCAATCTTGTGCATCCAATAAGTTCATTTGTGTCATTGGATGAACATTTAGATCATTTTCGTCCTCCCAAGGCTTATTCTTGTCCAATTAGGGTTTTTAACCAATCTTGTGCATCCACTAAGTTCATTTGTGTCATTGGATGAACATTTAGGTCATTTTCGTCCTCCCTAGGCTTATTCTTGTCCAATTAGGGTTTCTAAACAATCTTGTGCATCCAATAGGTGTGTTTGTTTCATTGGATGAACATTTATGTCATTTTCGTCCTCCCTAAGCTTATTCTTGTCCAATTAGGGTTTCTAAACAATCTTGTGCATTCAATAGGTGTGTTTTTGTCATTGGATGAACATTTAGGTCATTTTCGTCCTCCATAGGCTTATTCTTGTCCAATTAGGGTTTCTAACCAATCTTGTGCATCCAATAGGTGTGTTGGTGTCATTGGATGAACATTTAGGTTATTTTCGTCCTCCCTATGCTTATTCTTGTCCAATTAGGGTTTTTAACCAATCTTGTGCATCCAATAGGTGTGATTGTGTCATTGGATGAACATTTAGGTCATTTTCGTCCTCCCTAGGCTTATTCTTGTCCAACTAGGGTTTCTAACCAATCTTGTGCATCCAATAGGTGTGTTTAGTCATTTGATGAACATTTAGGTCATTTTCGTCCTCCCTAGGCTTATTCTTGTCCAATTAGTGTTTTTAAGCAATCTTGTGCATCCAATAAGTTCATTTGTGTCATTGGATGAACATTTAGGTCATTTTCGTCCACCCAAGGCTTATTCTTGTCCAATTAGGGTTTTTAACCAATCTTGTGCATCCACTAAGTTCATTTGTGTCATTGGATGAACATTTAGGTCATTTTCGTCCTCCCTAGGCTTATTCTTGTCCAATTAGGGTTTTTAACCAATCTTTTGCATCCAATAAGTTCATTTGTGTCATTGGGTGAACATTTAGGTCATTTTCGTCCTCCCAAGGCTTATTCTTGTCCAATTAGGGTTTCTAAACAATCTTGTGTATCCAATAGGTGTGTTGGTGTCATTGGATGAACATTTAGGTAATTTTCGTCCTCCCTAGGCTTATTCTTGTCCAATTAGGGTTTTTAACCAATCTTGTGCATCCAATAAGTTCATTTGTGTCATTGGATGAACATTTAGGTCATTTTCGTCCTTCCTAGGCTTATTCTTGTCCAATTAGGGTTTTTAACCAATCTTGTGTATCCAATAGGTGTGTTTGTGTCATTGGATGAACATTTAGGTCATTTTCATCCTCCCTAGGCTTATTCTTGTCCAATTAGGGTTTTTAACCAATCTTGTGCATCCAATAAGTTCATTTGTGTCATTGGATGAACATTTAGGTCATTTTCGTCCTCCCTAGGCATATTCTTGTCCAATTAGGGTTTTTAACCAATCTTGTGCATCCAATAGGTGTATTTGTATCATTGGATGAACATTTAGGTCATTTTCGTCCTCCCTAGGCTTATTCTTGTCCAATTAGGGTTTTTAACCAATCTTGTGCATCCAATAAGTTCATTTGTGTCATTGGATGAACATTTAGGTCATTTTCGTCCTCCCAAGGCTTATTCTTGTCCAATTAGGGTTTTTAACCAATCTTGTGCATCCAATAGGTGTATTTGTGTCATTGGATGAACATTTAGGTCATTTTCGTCCTCCCTAGGCTAATTCTTGTCCAATTAGGGTTTTTAAGCAATCTTGTGCATCCAATAAGTTCATTTGTGTAATTGGATGAACATTTAGGTCATTTTCGTCCTCCCTAGGCTTATTCTTGTCCAATTAGGGTTTCTAACCAATCTTGTGCATCCAATAGGTGTATTTGTGTCATTGGATGAACATTTAGGTCATTTTCGTCCTCCCTAGGCTTATCCTTGTCCAATTAGGGTTTTTAAGCAATCTTGTGCATCCAATAAGTTCATTTGTGTCATTGGATGAACATTTAGGTCATTTTCGTCCTCCCTAGGCTTATTCTTGTCCAATTAGGGTTTTTAACCAATCTTGTGCATCCAATAGGTGTGTTTGTGTCATTGGATGAACATTTAGGTCATTTTCGTCCTCCCTAGGCTTATTCTTGTCCAATTAGGGTTTTAAGCAATCTTGTGCATCCAATAAGTTCTTTTGTGTCATTGGATGAACATTTAGGTTATTTTCGTCCTCACTAGGCTTAGTTTTGTGCAATTAGGGTTTCTAAACAATCTTGTGCATCCAATAGGTGTGTTTGTGTCATTAGATGAACATTTAGGTCATTTTTATCCTCCCTAGGCTTATTGTTGTCCAATTAGGGTTTTTAACCAATCTTGTGCATCCAATAGGTGTGTTTGTGTCATTGGATGAACATTTAGGTCATTTTCGTCCTCCCTAGTCTTATTCTTGTCCAATTAGGGTTTTAAGCAATCTTGTGCATCCAATAAGTTCATTTGTGTCATTGGATTAAGATTTAAGTCATTTTTGTCCTCCCTAGGCTTATTCTTGTTCAATTAGGGTTTCTAACCAATCTTTTGCATCCAATAGGTGTGTTTGTGTCATTGGATGAACATTTAGGTCATTTTCGTCCTCCCTAGGCTTATTCTTATCCAATTAGGGTTTTTAAGCAATCTTGTGCATCCAATAAATTCATTTGTGTCATTGGATGAACATTTAGGTCATTTTCGTCCTCCCTAGGCTTATTCTTGTCCAATTAGGGTTTTTAACCAATCTTGTGCATCCAATAGGTGTATTTGTGTCATTGGATGAACATTTAGGTCATTTTCGTCCTCCCTAGGCCTATTCTTGTCCAATTAGGGTTTTTAACCAATCTTGTGCATCCAATAAGTTCATTTGTGTCATTGGATGAACATTTAGGTCATTTTCGTCCTCCCTAGGCTTATTCTTGTCCAATTAGGGTTTTTAACCAATCTTGTGCATCCAATAGGTGTGTTTGTGTCATTGGATGAACATTTAGGTCATTTTCGTCCTCCCTAGGCTTATTCTTGTCCAATTAGGGTTTTTAACAAATCTTGTGCATCCAATAAGTTCATTTGTGTCATTGGATAAACATTTAGTTCATTTTCGTCCACCCTAGGCTTATTCTTGTCCAATTAGGGTTTTTAACCAATCTTGTGCATCCAATAGGTGTGTTTGTGTCATTGGATGAACGTTTAGGTCATTTTCGTCCTCCCTAAGCTTATTCTTGTCCAATTAGGGTTTCTAACCAATCTTGTGCATCCAATAGGTGTATTTGTGTCATTGGATGAACATTTAGGTCATTTTCGTCCTCCCTAGGCTTATTCTTGTCCAATTAGGGTTTTTAACCAATATTGTGCATCCAATAAGTTCATTTGTGTCATTGGATGAACATTTAGGTCATTTTCGTCCTTCCTAGGCTTATTCTTGTCCAATTAGGGTTTTTAACCAATCTTGTGTATCCAATAGGTGTGTTTGTGTCATTGGATGAACATTTAGGTCATTTTCGTCCTCCCTAGGCTTATTCTTGTCCAATTAGGGTTTTTAACCAATCTTGTGCATCCAATAAGTTCATTTGTGTCATTGGATGAACATTTAGGTCATTTTCGTCCTCCCTAGGCATATTCTTGTCCAATTAGGGTTTTTAACCAATCTTGTGCATCCAATAGGTGTATTTGTGTCATGTGATGAACATTTAGGTCATTTTCGTCCTCCCAAGGCTTATTCTTGTCTAATTAGGGTTTTTAAGCAATCTTGTGCATCCAATAAGTTCATTTGTGTTATTGGATGAACATTTAGGTCATTTTCGTCCTCCCTAGGCTTATTCTTGTCCAATTAGGGTTTTTAACTAATCTTGTGCATCCAATAGGTGTATTTGTGCCATTGGATGAACATTTAGGTCATTTTCGTCCTCCCTAGGCTTATTCTTGTCCAATTAGGGTTTTTAAGCAATCTTGTGCATCCAATAAGTTCATTTGTGTCATTGGATGAACATTTAGGTCATTTTCGTCCTCCCTAGGCATATTCTTGTCCAATTAGGGTTTTTAACCAATCTTGTGCATCCAATAGGTGTATTTGTGTCATTGGATGAACATTTAGGTCATTTTCGTCCTCCCTAGGCTTATTCTTGTCCAATTAGGGTTTTTAACCAATCTTGTGCATCCAATAGGTGTATTTGTGTCATTGGATGAACATTTAGGTCATTTTCGTCCTCCCTAGGCTTATTCTTGTCCAATTAGGGTTTTTAAGCAATCTTGTGCATCCAATAAGTTCATTTGTGTCACTTGATGAACATTTAGGTCATTTTCGTCCTCCCTATGCTTATTCTTGTCCAATTAGGGTTTTTAACCAATCTTGTGCATCCAATAGGTGTATTAGTGTCATTGGATGAACATTTAGGTCATTTTCGTCCTCCCTAGGCTTATTCTTGTCCAATTAGGGTTTTTAACCAATCTTGTGCATCCAATAGGTGTATTTGTGTCATTGGATGAACATTTAGGTCATTTTCGTCCTCCCTAGGCTTATTCTTGTCCAATTAGGGTTTTTAAGCAATCTTGTGCATCCAATAAGTTCATTTGTGTCATTGGAAGAACATTTAGGTCATTTGCATCCTCCCTAGGCTTATTCTTGTCCAATTAGGGTTTCTAACCAATCTTGTGCATCCAATAGGTGTGTTTGTGTCATTGGATGAACATTTAGGTCATTTTCGTCCTCCCTAGGCTTATTCTTGTCCAATTAGGGTTTTTAACCAATCTTGTGCATCCAATAAGTTCATTTGTGTCATTGGGTGAACATTTAGGTCATTTTCGTCCTCCCCAGGCTTATTCTTGTCCAATTAGGGTTTCTAACCAATCTTGTGCATCCAATAGGTGTGTTTAGTCATTTGATGAACATTTAGGTTATTTTCGTCCTCCCTAGGCTTATTCTTGTCCAATTAGGAGTTTTAACCAATCTTGTGCATCCAATAAGTTCATTTGTGTCATTGGATGAACATTTAGGTCATTTTCGTCCTCCCTAGGCTTATTCTTGTCTAATTAGGGTTTTTAACCAATCTTGTGCATCCAATAGGTGTGTTTGTGTCATTGGATGAACATTTAGGTCATTTTCGTCCTCCCTAGGCTTATTCTTGTCCAATTAGGGTTTTTAACCAATCTTGTGCATCCAATAAGTTCATTTGTGTCATTGGATTAACATTTAGGTCATTTTCGTCCTTCCTAGGCTTATTCTTGTCCAATTAGGGTTTCTAACCAATCTTGTGCATCCAATAGGTGTGTTTGTGTCATTGGATGGACATTTAGGTCATTTTCGTCCTCCCTAGGCTTATTCTTGTCCAATTAGGGTTTTTAACCAATCTTGTGCATCCAATAGGTGTGTTTGTGTCATTGGATGAACATTTAGGTCATTTTCGTCCTCCCTAGGCTTATTCTTGTCAAATTAGGGTTTCAAACCAATCTTTTGCATCCAATAGGTGTATTTGTGTCATTGGATGAACAATTAGGTCATTTTCGTGCTCCCTAGGCTTATTCTTGTCCAATTAGGGTTTTTAAGCAATCTTGTGCATCCAATAAGTTCATTTGTGTCATTGGATGAACATTTAGGTCATTTTCGTCCTCCCTAGGCTTATTCTTGTCCAATTAGGGTTTTTAACCAATCTTGTGCATCCAATAGGTGTGTTTGTGTCATTGGATGAACATTTAGGTCATTTTCGTCCTCCCTAGGCTTATTCTTGTCTAATTAGGGTTTTTACGCAATCTTGTGCATCCAGTAAGTTCATTTGTGTCATTGGATGAACATTTAGGTCATTTTCGTCCTCCCTAGGCTTATTCTTGTCCAATTAGGGTTTTTAACCAATCTTGTGCATCCAATAGGTGTGTTTGTGTCATTGGATGAACATTTAGGTCATTTTCGTCCTCCCTAGGCTTATTCTTGGCCAATTAGGGTTTCTAACCAATCTTTTGCATCCAATAGGTGTATTTGTGTCATTGGATGAACATTTAGGTCATTTTCGTCCTCCCTAGGCTTATTCTTGTCCAATTAGGGTTTTTAACCAATCTTGTGCATCCAATAGGTGTGTTTGTGTCATTGGATGAACATTTAGGTCATTTTCGTCCTCCCTAGGCTTATTCTTGTCCAATTAGGGTTTTTAACCAATCTTGTGCATCCAATAAGTTCATTTGTGTCATTGGATGAACATTTAGGTCATTTTCGTCCTCCCAAGACTTATTCTTGTCCAATTAGGGTTTTTAAGTAATCTTGTGCATCCAATAAGTTAATTTGTGTCATTGGATGAACATTTAGTTCATTTTCGTCCTCCCTAGGCTTATTCTTGTCCAATTAGGGTTTTTAACCAATCTTGTGCATCCAATAGGTGTGTTTGTGTCATTGGATGAACATTTAGGTCATTTTCGTCCTCCCTAGGCTTATTCTTGTCCAATTAGGGTTTTTAACCAATCTTGTGCATCCAATAGGTGTGTTTGTGTCATTGGATGAACATTTAGGTCATTTTCGTCCTCCCTAGGCTTATTCTTGTCCAATTAGGGATTTTAAGCAATCTTTTGCATCCAATAAGTTCATTTGTGTCATTGGATGAACATTTAGGTCATTTTCGTCCTCCCTAGGCTTATTCTTGTCCAATTAGGGTTTTTAACCAATCTTGTGCATCCAATAGGTGTGTTTGTGTCATTGGATGAACATTTAGGTCATTTTCGTCCTCCCTAGGCTTATTCTTGTCCAATTAGGGTTTTTAAGTAATCTTGTGCATCCAATAAGTTCATTTGTGTCATTGGATGAACATTTAGGTCATTTTCGTCCTCCCTAGGCTTATTCTTGTCCAATTAGGGTTTTTAACCAATCTTGTGCATCCAATAGGTGTGTTTGTGTAATTGGATGAACATTTAGGTCATTTTCGTCCTCCCTAGTCTTATTCTTGTCCAATTAGGGTTTCTAACCAATCTTGTGCATCCAATAGATGTATTTGTGTCATTGGATGAACATTTAGGTCATTTTCGTCCTCCCTAGGCTTACTCTTGTCTAATTAGGGTTTTTAAGCAATCTTGTGCATCCAATAAGTTCATTTGTGTCATTGGATGAACATTTAGGTCATTTTCGTCCTCCCTAGGCTTATTCTTGTCCAATTATGGTTTTTAACCAATCTTGTGCATCCAATAGGTGTGTTTGTGTCATTGGATGAACATTTAGGTCATTTTCGTACTCCCTAGGCTTATTCTTGTCCAATTAGGGTTTCTAACCAATCTTTTGCATCCAATAGGTGTATTTGTGTTATTTGATGAACATTTAGGTCATTTTCGTCCTCCCTAGGCTTATTCTTGTCCAATTAGGGTTTTTAACCAATCTTGTGCATCCAATAGGTGTGTTTGTGTCATTGGATGAACATTTAGGTCATTTTCGTCCTCCCTAGGCTTATTCTTGTCCAATTAGGGTTTCTAACCAATCTTGTGCATCCAATAGGTGTGTTTGTGTCATTGTATGAACATTTAGGTCATTTTCGTCCTCCCTAGGCTTATTCTTGTCCAATTAGGGTTTTTAACCAATCTTGTGCATCCAATAAGTTCATTTGTGTCATTGGGTGAACATTTAGGTCATTTTCGTCCTCCCTATGCTTATTCTTGTCCAATTAGGGTTTCTAACCAATCTTGTGCATCCAATAGGTGTCTTTAGTCATTTGATGAACATTTAGGTCATTTTCGTCCTCCCTAGGCTTATTCTTGTCCAATTAGGGTTTTTAACCAATCTTGTGCATCCAATAGGTGTGTTTGTGTCATTGGATGAACATTTAGGTCATTTTCGTTCTCCCTAGGCTTATTCTTGTCCAATTAGGGTTTTTAACCAATTTTGTGCATCCAATAAGTTCATTTGTGTCATTGGATGAACATTTAGGTCATTTTAATCCACCCTAGGCTTATTCTTGTCCAATTAGGGTTTTTAACCAATCTTGTGCATCCAATAAGTTCATTTGTGTCATTGGATGAACATTTAGGTCATTTTCGTCCTCCCAAGGCTTATTCTTGTCCAATTAGGGTTTTTAACCAATCTTGTGCATCCAATAGGTGTGTTTGTGTCATTGGATGAACATTTAGGACATTTTCGTACTCCCTAGGCTTATTCTTGCCCAATTAGGGTTTATAACCAATCTTGTGCATCCAATAGGTGTATTTGTGTCATTGGATGAACATTTAGGTCATTTTCGTCCTCCCTAGGCTTATTCTTGTCTAATTAGGGTTTTTAAGCAATCTTGTGCATCCAATAAGTTCATTTGTGTTATTGGATGAACATTTAGGTCATTTTCGTCCTCCCTAGGCTTATTCTTGTCCAATTAGGGTTTTTAACCAATCTTGTGCATCCAATAGGTGTATTTGTGTCATTGGATGAACATTTAGGTCATTTTCGTCCTTCCTAGGGTTATTCTTGTCCAATTAGGGTTTTTAACCAATCTTGTGCATCCAATAGGTGTGTTTGTGTCATTGGATGAACATTTAGGTCAGTTTCGTCCTCCCTAGGCTTATTCTTGTCCAATTAGGGTTTCTAATGAATCTTGTGCATCCAATAGGTGTATTTGTGTCATTGGATGAACATTTAGGTCATTTTCGTCCTCCCTAGGCATATTCTTGTCCAATTAGGGTTTTTAAGCTATCTTGTGCATCCAATAAGTTCATTTGTGTCATTGGATGAACATTTAGGTCATTTTCGTCCTCCCTAAGCATATTCTTGTCCAATTAGGGTTTTTAACCAATCTTGTGCATCCAATAGGTGTATTTGTGTCATTGGATGAACATTTAGGTCATTTTCGTCCTCCCTAGGCTTATTCTTGTCCAATTAGGGTTTTTAACCAATCTTGTGCATCCAATAGGTGTGTTTGTGTCATTGGATGAATATTTAGGTCATTCTCGTCCTCCCTAGGCTTATTCTCTTCCAATTAGGGTTTTTAACCAATCTTGTGCATCCAATAAGTTCATTTGTGTCATTGGATAAACATTTAGGTCATTTTCGTCCACCCTAGGCTTATTCTTGTCCAATTAGGGTTTTTAACCAATCTTGTGCATCCAATAGGTGTGTTTGTGTCATTGGATGAACATTTAGGTCATTTTCGTCCTCCCTAGGCTTATTCTTGTCCAATTAGGGTTTCTAACCAATCTTGTGCATCCAATAGGTGTATTTGTGTCATTTGATGAACATTTAGGTCATTTTCGTCCTCCCTAGTCTTATTCTTGTCCAATTAGGGTTTTAAAGCAATCTTGTGCATCCAATAAGTTCAGTTGTGTCATTGGATGAACATTTAGGTCATTTTCGTCCTCCCTAGGCTTATTCTTGTCCAATTAGGGTTTTTAACCAATCTTGTGCGTCCAATAAGTTCATTTGTGTCATTGGATGAACATTTAGGTCATTTTCGTCCACCCTAGGCTTATTCTTGTCCAATTAGGGTTTTTAACCAATCTTGTGCATCCAATAGGTGTGTTTGTGTCATTGGATGAACATTTAGGTCATTTTCGTCCTCCCTAGGCTTATTCTTGTCCAATTATGGTTTTTAACCAATCTTGTGCATCCAATATGTTCATTTGTGTCATTGGATGAACATTTAGGTCATTTTCGTCCTCTCAAGGCTTATTCTTGTCCAATTAGGGTTTCTAAACAATCTTGTGCATCCAATAGGTGTGTTTGTGTCATTGGATGAACATTTAGGTCATTTTCGTCCTCCCTAAGCTTATTCTTGTCCAATTAAGGTTTCTAAACAATCTTGTGCACTCAATAGGTGTGTTTGTGTCATTGGATGAACATTTAGGTCATTTTCGTCCTCCCTAGGCTTATTCTTGTCCAATTAGGGTTTTTAACCAATCTTGTGCATCCAATAGGTGTGTTTGTGTCATTGGATGAACATTTAGGTCATTTTCGTCCTCCCTATGCCTATTCTTGTACAATTAGGGTTTCTAACCAATCTTGTGCATCAAATAGGTGTGTTTGTGTCATTGGATGAACATTTAGGTCATTTTCGTCCTCCCTAGGCTTATTCTTGTCCAATTAGAGTTTTTAACCAATCTTGTGCATCCAATAAGTTCATTTGTGTCATTGGATGAACATTTAGGTCATTTTCGTCCTCCCAAGGCTTATGCTTGTCCAATTAGGGTTTTTAACCAATCTTGTGCATCCACTAAGTTCATTTGTGTCATTGGATGAACATTTAGGTCATTTTCGTCCTCCCTACGCTTATTCTTGTCCAATTAGGGTTTTTAACCAATCTTGTGCATCCAATAGGTGTGTTTGTGTCATTGGATGAACATTTAGGTCATTTTCGTCCTCCCTAGGCTTATTCTTGTCCAATTCGGCTTTTTAACCAATCTTTTGCATCCAATAAGTTCATTTGTGTCATTGGGTGAACATTTAGGTCATTTTCGTCCTCCCAAGGCTTATTCTTGTCCAATTAGGGTTTCTAAACAATCTTGTGCATCCAATAGGTGTGTTTGTGTCATTGGATGAACATTTAGGTCATTTTCGTCCTCCCTAGGCTTATTCTTGTCCAATTAGGGTTTTTAACCAATCTTGTGCATCCACTAAGTTCATTTGTGTCATTGGATGAACATTTAGGTCATTTTCGTCCTCCCTAGGCTTATTCTTGTCCAATTAGGGTTTCTAAACAATCTTGTGCATCCAATAGGTGTGTTTGTTTCATTGGATGAACATTTAGGTCATTTTCGTCCTCCCTAAGCTTATTCTTGTCCAATTAGGGTTTCTAAACAATCTTGTGCATTCAATAGGTGTGTTTTTGTCATTGGATGAACATTTAGGTCATTTTCGTCCTCCATAGGCTTATTCTTGTCCAATTAGGGTTTCTAACCAATCTTGTGCATCCAATAGGTGTGTTGGTGTCATTGGATGAACATTTAGGTTATTTTCGTCCTCCCTATGCTTATTCTTGTCCAATTAGGGTTTTTAACCAATCTTGTGCATCCAATAGGTGTGATTGTGTCATTGGATGAACATTTAGGTCATTTTCGTCCTACCTAGGCTTATTCTTGTCCAACTAGGGTTTCTAACCAATCTTGTGCATCCAATAGGTGTGTTTAGTCATTTGATGAACATTTAGGTCATTTTCGTCCTCCCTAGGCTTATTCTTGTCCAATTAGTGTTTTTAACCAATCTTGTGCATCCAATAAGTTCATTTGTGTCATTGGATGAACATTTAGGTCATTTTCGTCCACCCAAGGCTTATTCTTGTCCAATTAGGGTTTTTAACCAATCTTGTGCATCCACTAAGTTCATTTGTATCATTGGATGAACATTTAGGTCATTTTCGTCCTCCTTAGGCTTATTCTTGTCCAATTAGGGTTTTTAACCAATCTTGTGCATCCGATAGGTGTGTTTGTGTCATTGGATGAACATTTAGGTCATTTTCGTCCTCCCTAGGCTTATTCTTGTCCAATTAGGGTTTTTAACCAATCTTTTGCATCCAATAAGTTCATTTGTGTCATTGGGTGAACATTTAGGTCATTTTCGTCCTCCCAAGGCTTATTCTTGTCCAATTAGGGTTTCTAAACAATCTTGTGCATCCAATAGGTGTGTTTGTGTCATTGGATGAACATTTAGGTCATTTTCGTCCTCCCAAGGCTTATGCTTGTCCAATTAGGGTTTTTAACCAATCTTGTGCATCCACTAAGTTCATTTGTGTCATTGGATGAACATTTAGGTCATTTTCGTCCTCCCAAGGCTTATTCTTGTCCAATTAGGGTTTTTAACCAATCTTGTGCATCCAATAGGTGTGTTTAGTCATTTGATGAACATTTAGGTCATTTTCGTCCTCCCTAGGCTTATTCTTGTCCAATTAGGGTTTCTAAACAATCTTGTGCATCCAATAGGTGTGTTTGTGTCATTCGATGAACATTTAGGTCATTTTCGTCCTTCTTAGGCTTATTCTTGTCCAATTAGGGTTTCTAACCAATCTTGTGCATCCAATAGGTGTGTTTGTGTCATTGGATGAACATTTAGGTCATTTTCGTCCTCCCTAGGCTTATTCTTGTCCAATTAGGGTTTTTAACCAATCTTGTGCATCCAATAAGTTCATTTGTGTCATTGGGTGAACATTTAGGTCATTTTCGTCCTCCCTAGGCTTATTCTTGTCCAATTAGGGTTTCTAACCAATCTTGTGGATCCAATAGGTGTGTTTAGTCATTTGATGAACATTTAGGTCATTTTCGTCCTCCCTAGGCTTATTCTTGTCCAATTAGGGTTTTTAACCAATCTTGTGCATCCAATATGTTCATTTGTGTCATTGGATGAACATTTAGGTCATTTTCGTCCTCCCATGGCTTATTCTTGTCCAATTAGGGTTTCTAAACAATCTTGTGCATCCAATAGGTGTGTTTGTTTCATTGGATGAACATTTAGGTCATTTTCGTCCTCCCTAGGCTTATTCTTGTCCAATTAGGGTTTTTAACCATTCTTGTGCATCCAATATGTTCATTTGTGTCATTGGATGAACATTTAGGTCATTTTCGTCCTCCCAAGGCTTATTCTTGTCCAATTAGGGTTTCTAAACAATCTTGTGCATCCAATAGGTGTGTTTGTGTCATTGGATGAACATTTAAGTCATTTTCATCCTCCCTAGGCTTATTCTTGTCCAATTAGGGTTTTCAACCAATCGTGTGCATCCAATAAGTTCATTTGTGTCATTGGATTAACAATTAGGTCATTTTTGTCCTCCTTAGGCTTATTCTTGTCCAATTAGGGTTTTTAACCAATCTTGTGCATCCAATAGGTGTGTTTGTGTCATTGGATGAACATTTAGGTCATTTTCATCCTCCCTAGGCTTATTCTTGTCTAATTAGGGTTTCTAACCAATCTTGTGCATCCAATAGGTGTGTTTGTGTCATTGGATGAACATTTAGGTCATTTTCATCCTCCCTAGGCTTATTCTTGTCCAATTAGGGTTTCTAACCAATCTTGTGCATCCAATAGGTGTGTTTGTGTCATTGGATGAACATTTAGGTCATTTTCGTCCTCCCTAGGCTTATTCTTGTCCAATTAGTGTTTTTAACCAATCTTGTGCATCCAATAAGTTCATTTGTGTCATTGGATGAACATTTAGGTCATTTTCGTCCTCCCAAGGCTTATTCTTGTCTAATTAGGGTTTTTAACCAATCTTGTGCATCCAATAGGTGTGTTTGTGTCATTGGATGAACATTTAGGTCATTTTCGTCCTCCCTAAGCTTATTCTTGTCCAATTAGGGTTTCTAAACAATCTTGTGCATTCAATAGGTGTGTTTTTGTCATTGGATGAACATTTAGGTCATTTTCGTCCTCCCTAGGCTTATTCTTGTCGAATTAGGGTTTCTAACCAATCTTGTGCATCCAATAGGTGTGTTTGTGTCATTGGATGAACATTTAGGTTATTTTCGTCCTCCCTATGCTTATTTTTGTCCAATTAGGGTTTTAAACCAATCTTGTGCATCCAATAGGTGTGTTTGTGTCATTGGATGAACATTTAGGTCATTTTCGTCCTCCCAAGGCTTATTCTTGTCCAATTAGGGTTTCTAAACAATCTTGTGCATCCAATAGGTGTGTTTGTGTCATTGGATGAACATTTAGGTCATTTTCGTCCTCCCAAGGCTTATTCTTGTCCAATTAGGGTTTGTAAACAATCTTGTGCATCCAATAGGTGTGTTTGTGTCATTGGATGAACATTTAGGTCATTTTCGTCCTCCATAGGCTTATTCTTGTCCAATTAGGGTTTTTAACCAATCTTGTGCATCCAATAAGTTCATTTGTGTCATTGGATGAACATTTAGGTCATTTTCGTCCTCCCTAGGCTTATTCTTGTCCAATTAGGGTTTTGAACCAATCTTGTGCATCCAATAGGTGTGTTTGGGTCATTGGATGAACATTTAGGTCATTTTCGTCCTCCCTAGGCTTATTCTTCTCCAATTAGGGTTTTTAACCAATCTTGAGCATCCAATAAGTTCATTTGTGTCATTGGGTGAACATTTAGGTCATTTTCGTCCTCCCAAGGCTTATTCTTGTCCAATTAGGGTTTCTAAACAATCTTGTGCATCCAATAGGTGTGTTTGTGTCATTGGATGAACATTTAAGTCATTTTCATCCTCCCTAGGCTTATTCTTGTCCAATTAGGGTTTTCAACCAATCGTGTGCATCCAATAAGTTCATTTGTGTCATTGGATTAACAATTAGGTCATTTTTGTCCTCCTTAGGCTTATTCTTGTCCAATTAGGGTTTTTAACCAATCTTGTGCATCCAATAGGTGTGTTTGGGTCATTGGATGAACATTTAGGTCATTTTCGTCCTCCCTAGGCTTATTCTTGTCCAAATAGGGTTTTTAACCAATCTTGTGCATCCAATAAGTTCATTTGTGTCATTGGGTGAACATTTAGGTCATTTTCGTCCTCCCAAGGCTTATTCTTGTCCAATTAGGGTTTCTAAACAATCTTGTGCATCCAATAGGTATGTTTGTGTCATTGGAGGAACATTTAGGTCATTTTCGTCCTCCCTAGGCTTATTCTTGTCCAATTAGGGTTTTTAACCAATCTTGTGCATCCAATAGGTGTGTTTGTGTCATTGGATGAACATTTAGGTCATTTTCGTCCTCCCTAGGCTTATTCTTGTCCAATTAGCGTTTTTAACCAATCTTTTGCATCCAATAAGTTCATTTGTGTCATTGGGTGAACATTTAGGTCATTTTCGTCCTCCCTTGGCTTATTCTTGTCTAATTAGGGTTTCTAACCAATCATGTGCATCCAATAGGTGTGTTTAGTCATTTGATGAACATTTAGGTCATTTTCGTCCTCCCTAGGCTTATTCTTGTCCAATTAGGGTTTTTAACCAATCTTGTGCATCCAATATGTTCATTTGTGTCATTGGATGAACATTTAGGTCATTTTCGTCCTCTCAAGGCTTATTCTTGTCCAATTAGGGTTTCTAAACAATCTTGTGCATCCAATAGGTGTGTTTGTGTCATTGGATGAACATTTAGGTCATTTTCGTCCTCCCAAGGCTTATTCTTGTCCAATTAGGGTTTGTAAACAATCTTGTGCATCCAATAGGTGTGTTTGTGTCATTGGATGAACATTTAGGTCATTTTCGTCCTCCCTAGGCTTATTCTTGTCCAATTAGGGTTTTTAACCAATCTTGTGCATCCAATAAGTTCATTTGTGTCATTGGATGTACATTTAGGTCATTTTCATCCTCCCTAGGCTTATTCTTGTCCAATTAGGGTTTCTAACCAATCTTGTGCATCCAATAGGTGTGTTTAGTCATTTGATGAAAACATTTAGGTCATTTTCGTACTCCCTAGGCTTATTCTTGTCCAATTATGGTTTTTAACCAATCTTGTGCATCCAATAAGTTCATTTGTGTCATTGGATGAACATTTAGGTCATTTTCGTCCTCCCTAGGCTTATTCTTGTCCAATTAGGGTTTTTAACCAATCTTGTGCATCCAATACGTGTGTTTGTGTCATTGGATGAACATTTAGGTCATTTTCGTCCTCCCTATGCTTATTCTTGTCCAATTAGGGTTTTCAACCAATCTTGTGCATCCAATAAGTTCATTTGTGTGATTGGATTAACATTTAGGTCATTTTCGTCCTCCCTAGGCTTATTCTTGTCCAATTAGGGTTTCTAACCAATCTTGTGCATCCAATAGGTGTGTTTGTGTCATTGGATGAACATTTAGGTCATTTTCGTCCTCCCTAGGCTTATTCTTGTCCAATTAGGGTTTTTAACCAATCTTGTGCATCCAATATGTTTATTTGTGTCATTGGGTGAACATTTAGGTCATTTTCGTCCTCCCTAGGCTTATTCTTGTCCAATTAGGGTTTCTAACCAATCTTGTTTATCCAATAGGTGTGTTTGTGTCATTGGATGAACATTTAAGTCATTTTCGTCCTCCCTAGGCTTATTCTTGTCCAATTAGGGTTTCTAACCAATCTTGTGCATCCAATAGGTGTGTTTGTGTCATTGGATGAACATTTAGGTCATTTTCGTCCTCCCTAGGCTTATTCTTGTCCAATTAGGGTTTTTAACCAATCTTGTGCTTCCAATATGTTCATTTGTGTCATTGGATGAACATTTAGGTCATTTTCGTCCTCCCTAGGCTTATTCTTGTCCAATTAGGGTTTTTAACCAATCTTGTGCATCCAATAAGTTCATTTGTGTCATTGGATGAACATTTAGGTCATTTTCGTCCACCCTAGGCTTATTCTTGTCCAATTAGTGTTTTTAACTAATCTTGTGCATCCAACAAGTTCATTTGTGTCATTGGATGAACATTTATGTCATTTTCGTCCTCCCAAAGCTTATTCTTGTCCAACTAGGGTTTTTAACCAATCTTGTGCATCCAATAGGTGTGTTTGTGTCATTGGATGAACATTTAGGTCATTTTCGTCCTCCCTAGTCTTATTCTTGTCCAATTAGGGTTTTAAGCAATCTTGTGCATCCAATAAGTTCATTTGTGTCATTGGATTTATATTTAGGTCATTTTCATCCTCCCTAGGCTTATTCTTGTCCAATTAGGGTTTCTAACCAATCTTGTGCATCCAATAGGTGTGTTTGTGTCATTGGATGAACATTTAGGTCATTTTCGTCCTCCCTAGGCTTATTCTTGTCCAATTAGGGTTTTTAACCAATCTTGTGCATCCAATAAGTTCATTTGTGTCATTGGATTAACATTTAGGTCAATTTCGTCCTTCCTAGGCTTATTCTTGTCCAATTAGGGTTTCTAACAAATCTTGTGCATCCAATAGGTGTTTTTGTGTCATTGGATGAACATTTAGGTCATTTTCGTCCTCCCTAGGCTTATTCTTGTCCAATTACGGTTTTTAACCAATCTTGTGCATCCAATAAGTTCATTTGTGTCATTGGATTAACATTTAGGTCATTTTCGTCCTTCCTAGGCTTATTCTTGTCCAATTAGGGTTTCTAACCAATCTTGTGCATCCAATAGGTGTGTTTGTGTCATTGGATGAACATTTAGGTCATTTTCGTCCTCCCTAGTCTTATTCTTGTCCAATTAGGGTTTTAAGCAATCTTGTGCATCCAATAAGTTCATTTGTGCCATTGGATGAACATTTAGGTTATTTTCGTCCTCACTAGGCTTAGTTTTGTGCAATTAGGGTTTTAAACCATTCTTGTGCATCCAATAGGTGTGTTTGTGTCATTAGATGAACATTTAGGTCATTTTCATCCTCCCTAGGCTTATTGTTGTCCAATTAGGGTTTTTAACCAATCTTGTGCATCCAATAGGTGTGTTTGTGTCATTGGATGAACATTTAGGTCATTTTCGTCCTCCCTAGGCTTATTCTTGTCCAATTAGGGATTTTAAGCAATCTTGTGTATCCAATAAGTTCATTTGTGTCATTGGATGAACATTTAGGTCATTTTCGTCCTCCCTAGGCTTATTCTTGTCCAATTAGGGTTTTTAACCAATCTTGTGCATCCAATAGGTGTGTTTGTGTCATTGGATGAACATTTAGGTCATTTTTGTCCACCCTAGGCTTATTCTTGTCCAATTAGGGTTTTTAACCAATCTTGTGCATCCAATAAGTTCATTTGTGTCATTGGATAAACATTTAGGTCATTTTCGTCCACCCTAGGCTTATTCTTGTCCAATTAGGCTTTTGAACCAATCTTGTGCATCCAATAAGTTCATTTGTGTCATTGGATGAACATTTAGGTCATTTTCGTCCTCCCAAGGCTTATTCTTGTCCAATTAGGGTTTTTAACCAATCTTGTGCATCCAATAGGTGTGTTTGTGTCATTGGATGAACATTTAGGTCATTTTCGTCCTCCCTAAGCTTATTCTTGTCCAATTAGGGTTTCTAAACAATCTTGTGCATTCAATAGGTGTGTTTTTGTCATTGGATGAACATTTAGGTCATTTTCGTCCTCCCTAGGCTTATTCTTGTCGAATTAGGGTTTCTAACCAATCTTGTGCATCCAATAGGTGTGTTTGTGTCATTGGATGAACATTTAGGTTATTTTCGTCCTCCCTATGCTTATTTTTGTCCAATTAGGGTTTTAAACCAATCTTGTGCATCCAATAGGTGTGTTTGTGTCATTGGATGAACATTTAGGTCATTTTCGTCCTCCCAAGGCTTATTCTTGTCCAATTAGGGTTTCTAACCAATCTTGTGCATCCAATAGGTGTGTTTAGTCATTTGACGAACATTTAGGTCATTTTCGTCCTCCCTAGGCTTATTCTTGTCCAATTAGTGTTTTTAACCAATCTTGTGCATCCAATAAATTCATTTGTGTCATTGGATGAACATTTAGATCATTTTCGTCCTCCCAAGGCTTATTCTTGTCCAATTAGGGTTTTTAACCAATCTTGTGCATCCACTAAGTTCATTTGTGTCATTGGATGAACATTTAGGTCATTTTCGTCCTCCCTAGGCTTATTCTTGTCCAATTAGGGTTTCTAAACAATCTTGTGCATCCAATAGGTGTGTTTGTTTCATTGGATGAACATTTAGGTCATTTTCGTCCTCCCTAAGCTTATTCTTGTCCAATTAGGGTTTCTAAACAATCTTGTGCATTCAATAGGTGTGTTTTTGTCATTGGATGAACATTTAGGTCATTTTCGTCCTCCATAGGCTTATTCTTGTCCAATTAGGGTTTCTAACCAATCTTGTGCATCCAATAGGTGTGTT
>JBBPBR010000495.1:0-19438 GCA_037974775.1 Cicer pinnatifidum | reverse complement strand
AATGACACAAATGAACTTAGTGGATGCACAAGATTGGTTAAAAACCCTAATTGGACAAGAATAAGCCTTGGGAGGTCGAAAATGACCTAAATGTTCATCCAATGACACAAATGAACTTATTGGATGCACAAGATTGGTTAAAAACCCTAATTGGACAAGAATAAGCCTAGGGAGGACGAAAATGACCTAAATGTTCATCCAATGACACAAACACACCTATTGGATGCACAAGATTGGTTAAAAACCCTAATTGGACAAGAATAAGCATAGGGAGGACGAAAATGACCTAAATGTTCATCCAATGAAAAAAACACACCTATTGAATGCACAAGATTGTTTAGAAACCCTAATTGGACAAGAATAAGCTTAGGGAGGACGAAAATGACCTAAATATTCATCCAATGACACAAACACACCTATTGGATGCACAAGATTGTTTAGAAACCCTAATTGCACAAGAATAAGCCTAGGGAGGACGAAAATGACCTAAATGTTCATCCAATGACACAAATGAACTTAGTGGATGCACAAGATTGGTTAAAACCCCTAATTGGACAAGAATAAGCCTTGGGAGGACGAAAATGACCTAAATGTTCATCCAATGACACAAATGAACTTAGTGGATGCACAAGATTGGTTAAAAACACTAATTGGACAAGAATAAGCCTAGGGAGGACGAAAATGACCTAAATGTTCATCAAATGACTCAACAAACCTATTGGATGCACAAGATTGGTTAGAAACCCTAATTGGACAAGAATAAGCCTAGGGAGGACGAAAATGACCTAAATGTTCATCCAATGACACAAACACACCTATTGGATGCACAAGATTGGTTAAAAACCCTAATTGGACAAGAATAAGCCTAGGGAGGACGAAAATGACCTAAATGTTCATCCAATGACACAAACACACCTATTGGATGCCCAGGATTGGTTAGAAACGATAATTGGACAAGTATAAGCCTAGGGAGGACGAAAATGACCTAAATGTTAATCCAATGACACAAATGAACTTATTGGATGCACAAGATTGGTTAAAAACCCTAATTGGACAAGAATAAGCCTAGGGAGGACGAAAATAACCTAAATGTTCATCAAATGACTAAACACACCTATTGGATGCACAAGATTGGTTAGAAACCCTAATTGGACAAGAATAAGCCTAGGGAGGACGAAAATGACCTCAATGTTCACCCAATGACACAAATGAACTTATTGGATGCACAAGATTGGTTAAAAACCCTAATTGGACAAGAATAAGCCTAGGGAGGACGAAAATGACCTAAATGTTCATCCAATGACACAAACACACCTATTGGATGCACAAGATTGGTTAAAAACCCTAATTGGACAAGAATAAGCATAGGGAGGACGAAAATGACCTAAATGTTCATCAAATGACACAAACACACCTATTGGATGCACAAGATTGGTTAGAAACCCTAATTGGACAAGAATAAGCCTTGGGAGGACGAAAATGACCTAAATGTTCATCCAATGACACAATTGAACTTATTGGATGCACAAGATTTGTTAAAAACCCTAATGGGACAAGAATAAGCCTAGGGAGGACGAAAAAGACCTAAATGTTCATCCAATGTCACAAACACACCTATTGGATGCACAAGATTGGTTAAAAACCCTAATTGGACAAGAATAAGCATAGGGAGGACAAAAATGACCTAAATGTTCATCCAATGACACAAACACACCTATTGGATGCACAAGATTGGTTAAAAACCCTAATTGGACAAGAATAAGCCTAGGGAGGACAAAAATGACCTAAATGTTCATCCAATGACACAAACACACCTATTGGATTCACAAGATTGTTTAGAAACCCTAATTGGACAAGAATAAGCCTAGGGAGGATGAAAATGACCTAAATATTCAACCAATGACACAAATGAACTTATTGGATGCACAAGATTGCTTAAAACACTAATTGGACAAGAATAAGCCTAGGGAGGACGAAAATGACCTAAATGATCATCCAATGACACAAACACACCTATTGGATGCACAAGATTGTTTAGAAACCCTAATTGGACAAGAATACGCATAGGGAGGACGAAAATGACCTAAATGTTCATCCAATGAAACAAATGAACATATTGGATGCACAAGATTGGTTAAAAACCCTAATTGGACAAGAATAAGCCTAGGGAGGACGAAAATGACCTAAATGTTCATCCAATGACACAAACACACCTATTGGATGCACAAGATTGTTTAGAAACCCTAATTGGACAAGAATACGCCTAGGGAGGACGAAAATGACCTAAATGTTAATCCAATGATACAAATGAACTTATTGGATGCACAAGATTGGTTAAAAACCCTAATTGGACAAGAATAAGCCTAGGGAGGACGAAAATGACCTAAATGTTCATCCAATGACACAAACTCACCTATTGGATGCACAAGATTGGTTAGAAACCCTAATTGCACAAGAATGAGCCTTGGAAGGACGAAAATGACCTAAATGTTCATCCAATGACACAAATGAACTTATTGGATGCACAAGATTGGTTAAAAACCCTAATTGGACAAGAATAAGCCTAGGGAGGACGAAAATGACCTAAATGTTCATCCAATGACACAAACACACCTATTGGATGCACAAGATTGGTTAAAAACCCTAATTGGACAAGAATAAGCCTAGGGAGGACGAAATTGACCTAATTGTTCGTCCAATGACACAAACACACCTATTGGATGCACAAGATTGCATAAAAACCGTAATTGGACAAGAATAAGACTAGGGAGGACGAAAATGACCTAAATGTTCATCCAATGACACAAATGAACTTATTGGATGCACAAGATTGGTTAAAAACCCTAATTTGACAAGAATAAGCCTAGGGAGGACGAAAATGACCTAAATGTTCATCCAATGACACAAATCAACTTATTGGATGCACATGATTGGTTAAAAACCCTAGTTGGACAAGAATAAGCCTAGGGAGGACGAAAATGACCTAAATGTTCATCCAATGACACAAATGAACTTATTGGATGCACAAGATTGGTTAAAAACCCTAATTGGACAAGAATAAGCCTAGGGAGGACGAAAATGACCTAAATGTTCATCCAATGACACAAATGAACTTATTGGATGCACAAGATGGGTTGAAAACCCTAATTGGACAAGAATAAGCCTAGGGAGGACGAAAATGACCTAAATGTTCATCCAATGACACAAATGAACTTATTGGATGCACAAGATTGGTTAAAAACCCTAATTGGACAAGAATAAGCCTAGGGAGGACGAAAATGACCTAAATGTTCATCCATTGACACAAATACACCTATTGGATGCACAAGATTGGTTAAAAACCCTAATTGGACAAGAATAAGCCTGGGGTGGACGAAAATGACCTAAATGTTTATCCAATGACACAAATGAACTTATTGGATGCACAAGATTGGTTAAAAACCCTAATTGGACAAGAATAAGCCTAGGGAGGACGAAAATGACCTAAATGTTCATCCAATGACACAAACACACCTATTGGATGCACAAGATTCGTAAGAAACCCTAATTGGACAAGAATAAGCCTAGGGAGGAAGAAACTGACCTAAATGTTCATCCAATGACACAAACACACCTATTGGATGCACAAGATTCGTAAGAAACCCTAATTGGACAAGAATAAGCCTAGGGAGGACGAAAATGACCTAAATGTTCATCCAATGACACAAACACACCTATTGGATGCACAAGATTGGTTAAAAACCCTAATTGGACAAGAATAAGCCTAGGGAGGACGAAAATGACCTAAATGTTCATCCAATGACACGAATGAACTTATTTGATGAACAAGATTGCTTAAAACCCTAGTTGGACAAGAATAAGACTAGGGAGGACAAAAATGACCTAAATGTTAATCCAATGACACCAATGAACTTATTGGATGCACAAGATTGGTTAAAAACCCTAATTGGACAAGAATAAGCTTAGGAAGGACGAAAATGACCTAAATGTTAATCCAATGACACAAATGAACTTATTGGATGCACAAGATTGGTTAAAAACCCTAATTGGACAAGAATAAGCCTAGGGAGGACGAAAATGACCTAAATGTTCATCCAATGACACAAACACACCTATTGGATGCACAAGATTGGTTAAAAACCCTAATTGGACAAGAATAAGCCTAGGGAGGACGAAAATGACCTAAATGTTCATCCAATGACACGAACACACCTATTGGATGCACAAGATTGGTTAAAAACCCTAATTGGACAAGAATAAGCCTAGGGTGGACGAAAATGACCTAAATGTGTATCCAATGACACAAATGAACTAATTGGATGCACAAGATTGGTTAAAAACCCTAATTGGACAAGAATAAGCCTTGGGAGGACGAAAATGACCTAAATGTTCATCCAATGACACAAATGAACTTATTGGATGCACAAGATTGCTTAAAAACCCTAATTGGACAAGAATAAGCTTAGGGAGGACGAAAATGACCTAAATGTGCATCCAATGACACAAATACACCTATTGGATGCACAGGATTGGTTAGAAACCCTAATTGGACAAGAATAAGACTAGGGAGGACGAAACTGACCTAAATGTTCATCCAATGACACAAACACACCTATTGGATGCACAAGATTGGTTAAAAACCCTAATTGGACAAGAATAAGACTAGTAAGGACGAAAATGTCCTAAATGTTCATCCAATAACACAAATGAACTTATTGGATGCACAAGATTGCTTAAAAACCCTATTTAGACAAGAATAAGCCTAGGGAGGACGAAAATGACCTAAATGTTCATCCAATGACACAAATACACCTATTGAATGCACAAGATTGGTAAGAAACCCTAATTGGACAAGAATAAGCCTAGGGAGGACGAAAATGACCTAAATGTTCATCCAATGACACAAACACACCTATTGGATGCACAAGATTGGTTAAAAACCCTAATTGGACAAGAATAAGCCTAGGGAGGACGAAAATAACCTAAATGTTCATCCAATGACACAAATACACCTATTGGATGCACAAGATTGGTTAGAAACCCTAATTGGACAAGAATAAGCCTAGGGTGGACGAAAATGACCTAAATGTTTATCCAATGACACAAATGAACTTATTGGATGCACAAGATTGGTTAAAAACCCTAATTGGACAAGAATAAGCCTAGGGAGGACGAAAATGACCTAAATGTTCATCCAATGACACAAACACACCTATTGGATGCACAAGATTGGTTAGAAACCCTAATTGGACAAGAATAAGCCTAGGGAGGACGAAAATGACCTAAATGTTCATCCAATGACAAAAACACACCTATTGAATGCACAAGATTGTTTAGAAACCCTAATTGGACAAGAATAAGCTTAGGGAGGACGAAAATGACCTAAATGTTCATCCAATGACACAAACCCACCTATTGGATGCACAAGATTGGTTAAAAACCCTAATTGGACAAGAATAAGCCTTGGGAGGACGAAAATGACCTAAATGTTCATTCAATGACACAAATGAACTTATTGGATGCACAAGATTGGTTAAAAACCCTAATTGGACAAGAATAAGCCTAGGGAGGACGAAAATGACCTAAATGTTCATCCAATGACACAAACACACCTATTGGATGCACAAGATTGTTTAGAAACCCTAATTGGACAAGAATAAGCCTTGGGAGGACGAAAATGACCTAAATGTTCACCCAATGACACAAATGAACTTATTGGATGCAAAAGATTGGTTAAAAACCCTAATTGGACAAGAATAAGCCTAGGGAGGACGAAAATGACCTAAATGTTCATGAAATGACTAAACACACCTATTGGATGCAAATGATTGGTTAGAAACCCTAATTAGACAAGAATAAGCCTAGGGTGGACGAAAATGACCTAAATGTTCACCCAATGACACAAATGAACTTATTGGATGCAAAAGATTGGTTAAAAACCCTAATTGGACAAGAATAAGCCTAGGGAGGACGAAAATGACCTAAATGTTCATCCAATGACACAAACACACCTATTGGATGCACAAGATTGGTTAAAAACCCTAATTGGACAAGAATAAGCCTAGGGAGGACGAAAATGACCTAAATGTTCATCCAATGACACAAATGAATTTAGTGGATGCATAAGATTGGTTAAAAACCCTAATTGGACAAGAATAAGCCTTGGGAGGACGAAAATGACCTAAATGTTCATCCAATGACACAAATGAACTTATTGGATGCACAAGATTGGTTAAAAACACTAATTGGACAAGAATAAGCCTAGGGAGGACGAAAATGACCTAAATGTTCATCAAATGACTAAACACACCTATTGGATGCACAAGATTGGTTAAAAACCCTAATTGGACAACAATAAGCCTAGGGAGGACGAAAATGACCTAAATGTTCATCCAATGACACAAACAACTATTGGATGCACAAGATTGGTTAGAAACCCTAATTGGACAAGAATAAGCCTAGGGAGGACGAAAATGACCTAAATGTTCATCCAATGACACAAACACACCTATTGGATGCACAAGATTGGTTAGAAACCCTAATTAGACAAGAATAAGCCTAGGGAGGATGAAAATGACCTAAATGTTCATCCAATGACACAAACACACCTATTGGATGCACAAGATTGGTTAAAAACCCTAATTGGACAAGAATAAGCCTAGGGAGGACGAAAATGACCTAAACGTTCATCCAATGACACAAATGAACTTATTGGATGCACAAGATTGGTTAAAAACATTAATTGGACAAGAATAAGCCTAGGGAGGACGAAAATGACCTAAATGTTCATCCAATGACACAAATGAACTTATTGGATGCACAAGATTGGTTAAAAACCCTAATTGGACAAGAATAAGCCTAGTGAGGACAAAAATGACCTAAATGTTCATCCAACGACACAAATGAACTTATTGGATGCACAAGATTGCTTAAAAACCCTAATTGGACAAGAATAAGCCTAGGGAGGAAGAAAATGACCTAAATGTTTATCCAATGACACAAATGAACTTATTGGATGCACAAGATTGGTTAAAAACCCTAATTGGACAAGAATAAGCCTAGGGAGGACGAAAATGACCTAAATGTTCATCCAATGACACAAATGAACTTATTGGATGCACAAGATTTGTTAAAAACCCTAATTGGACAAGAATAAGCCTAGGGAGGACGAAAATGACCTAAATGTTCATCCAATGACACAAACACACCTATTGGATGCACAAGATTGGTTAAAAACCCTAATTGGACAAGAATAAGCCTAGGGAGGACGAAAATAACCTAAATGTTCATCCAATGACACAAATACACCTATTGGATGCACATGTTTGGCTAAAAACCCTAATTGGACAAGAATATGCCTATGGAGGACGAAAATGACCTAAATGTTCATCTAATGACACAAATGAACTTATTGGATGCACAAGATTGGTTAAAACCCCTAATTGGACAAGAATAAGCCTAGGGAGGACGAAAATGACCTAATTGTCCATCCAAGGACACAAACATACCTATTGGATGCACAAGATTGTTTAAAAACCCTACTTGGACAAGAATAAGCCTAGGGAGGACGAAAATAACCTAAATGTTCTTCCAATGACACAAATACACCTATTGGATGCACATGATTGGTTAAAAACCCTAATTGGACAAGAATAAGCCTAGGGAGGACGAAAATGACCTAAATGTTCATCCAATGACACAAATAAACTTATTGGATGCACAAGATTGGTTAAAAACCCTAATTGGACAAGAATAAGGCTAGGGAGGACAAAAATGACCTAAATGTTCATCCAATGACACAAACACACCTATTGGATGCACAAGATTGGTTAAAAACCATAATTGGACAAGAATAAAGCTAGGGAGGACGAAAATGACCTAAATGTTCATCCAATGACACAAATGAACTTATTGGATGCACAAGATTGGTTAAAAACCCTAATTGGACAAGAATAAGCCTAGGGAGGACGAAAATGACCTAAATGTTCATCCAATGACACAAATGAACTTATTGGATGCACAAGATTGGTTAAAAACCCTAATTGGACAAGAATAAGCATAGGGAGGACGAAAATGACCTAAATGTTCATCCAATGACACAAACCCACATATTGGATGCACAAGATTGGTTAAAACCCTAATTGGACAAGAATAAGACTATGGAGGACGAAAAAGACCTAAATGTTCCTCCAATGACACAAACACACCTATTGGATGCACAAGATTGCATAAAAACCCTAATTGGACAAGAATAAGACTAGGGAGGACGAAAATGACCTAAATGTTCATCCAATGACACAAATGAACTTATTGGATGCACAAGATTGGTTAAAAACCCTAATTGGACAAGAATAAGCATAGGGAGGACGAAAATGACCTAAATGTTCATCCAATGACACAAACCCACATATTGGATGCACAAGATTGCTTAAAACCCTCATTGGACAAGAATAAGACTAGGGAGGACGAAAATGACCTAAATGTTCGTCCAATGACACAAACACACCTATTGGATGCACAAGATTGCATAAAACCCTAATTGGACAAGAATAAGACTAGGGAGGACGAAAATGACCTAAATGTTCCTCCAATGACACAAACACACCTATTGGATGCACAAGATTGCATAAAAACCCTAATTGGACAAGAATAAGACTAGGGAGGACGAAAATGACCTAAATGTTCATCCAATGACACAAATGAACTTATTGGATGCACAAGATTGGTTAAAAACCCTAATTGGACAAGAATAAGCCTAGGGAGGACGAAAATGAGCTAAATGTTTGTCCAATGACACAAACACACCTATTGGATGCACAAGATTGCATAAAAACCCTAATTGGACAAGAATAAGCCTAGGGAGGACGAAAATGACCTAAATGTTCATCCAATGACACAAATGAACTTATTGGATGCACAAGATTGGTTAAAAACCCTAATTGGACAAGAATAAGCCTAGGGAGGACGAAAATGACCTAAATGTTCCTCTAATGACACAAACACACCTATTGGATGCACAAGATTGCATAAAAACCCTAATTCGACAAGAATAAGACTAGGGAGGACGAAAATGACCTAAATGTTCATCCAATGACACAAATGAACTTATTGGATGCACAAGATTGGTTAAAAACCCTAATTGGACAAGAATAAGCCTAGGGAGGACGGAAATGACCTAAATGTTCATCCAATGACACAAATCAACTTATTGGATACACATGATTGGTTAAAAACCCTAATTGGACTAGAATAAGCCTAGGGAGGACGAAAATGATCTAAATGTTCGTCTAATGACACAAATGAACTTATTGGATGCACAATATTGGTTAAAAACCCTAATTGGACAAGAATAAGCCTAGGGAGGACGAAAATGACCTAAATGTTCGTCCAATGACACAAACACACCTATTGGATGCACAAGATTGCATAAAAACCCTAATTGGACAAGAATAAGACTAGGGAGGACGAAAATGACCTAAATGTTCATCCAATGACACAAATGAACTTATTGGATGCACAAGATTGGTTAAAAACCCTAATTGGACAAGAATAAGCCTAGGGAGGACGAAAATGACCTAAATGTTCATCCAATGACACAAATGAACTTATTGGATGCACAAGATTGGTTGAAAACCCTAATTGGACAAGAATATGCCTAGGGAGGACGAAAATGACCTAAATGTTCGTCCAATGACACAAACACACCTATTGGATGCACAAGATTGCATAAAAACCCTAATTGGACAAGAATAAGACTAGGGAGGACGAAAATGACCTAAATGTTCCTCCAATGACACAAACACACCTATTGGATGCACAAGATTGCTTAAAAACCCTAGTTGGACAAGAATAAAACTAGGGAGGACGAAAATAACCTAAATGTTCATCCAATGACACAAACACACATATTGGATGCACAAGATTGCTTAAAACCCTAATTGGACAAGAATAAGACTAGGGAGGACGGAAATGACCTAAATGTTCAACCAATGACACAAATGAACTTATTGGATGCACAAGGTTGGTTAAAAACCCTAATTGGACAAGAATAAGCCTAGGGAGGACGAAAATGACCTAAATGTTCGTCCAATGACACAAACACACCTATTGGATGCACAAGATTGCCTTAAAACCCTAATCGAACAAGAATAAGCCTAGGGATGACGAAAATGACCTAAATGTTCGTCCAATGACACAAACACACCTATTGGATGCACAAGATTGCATAAAAACCCTAATTGGACAAGAATAAGACTAGGGAGGACGAAAATGACCTAAATGTTCCTCCAATGACACAAACACACCTATTGAATGCACAAGATTGCATAAAAACCCTAATTGGACAAGAATAAGACTAGGGAGGACGTAAATGACCTAAATGTTCCACCAATGACACAAATGAACTTATTGGATGCACAAGGTTCGTTAAAAACCCTAATTGGACAAGAATAAGCCTAGGGAGGACGAAAATGACCTAAATGTTCAACCAATGACACAAATGAACTTATTGGATGCACAAGGTTGGTTAAAAACCCTAATTGGACAAGAATAAGCCTAGGGAGGACGAAAATGACCTAAATGTTCGTCCAATGACACAAACACACCTATTGGATGCACAAGATTGCATAAAAACCCTAATTGGACAAGAATAAGACTAGGGAGGACGAAAATGACCTAAATGTTCCTCCAATGACACAAACACACCTATTGAATGCACAAGATTGGTTAAAAACCCTAATTGGACAAGAATAAGCCTAGGGAGGACGAAAATGACCTAAATGTTCGTCCAATGACACAAACACACCTATTGGATGCACAAGATTGCATAAAAACCCTAATTGGACAAGAATAAGCCTAGGGAAAACGAAAATGACCTAAATGTTCATCCAATGACACAAATGAACTTATTGGATGCACAAGATTGGTTAAAAACCCTAATTGGACAAGAATAAGCATAGGGAGGACGAAAATGACCTAAATGTTCATCCAATGACACAAACACACATATCGGATGCACAAGATTGCTTAAAACCCTAATTGGACAAGAATAAGACTAGGGATGACGAAAATGACCTAAATGTTCATCCAATGACACAAATGAACTTATTGGATGCATAAGATTGGTTAAAAACCCTAATTGGACAAGAATAAGCCTAGGGAGGACGAAAATGACCTAAATGTTCGTCCAATGACACAAACACACCTATTGGATGCACAAGATTGCATAAAAACCCTAATTGGACAAGAATAAGACTAGGGAGGACGAAAATGACCTAAATGTTCCTCCAATGACACAAACACACCTATTGGATGCACAAGATTGGTTAAAAACCATCATTGGACAAGAATAAGCCTAGGGAGGACGAAAATGACCTAAATGTTCATCCAATGACACAAATGAACTTATTGGATGCACAAGATTGGTTAAAAACCCTAATTGGACAAGAATAAGCCTAGGGAGGACGAAAATGACCTAAATGTTCATCCAATGACACAAATGAACTTATTGGATGCACAAGATTGCTAAAAAACCCTAATTGGACAAGAATAAGCCTAGGGAGGACGAAAATGACCTAAATGTTCATCCAATGACACAAATACACCTATTGGATGCACAAGATTGGTTAGAAACCCTAATTGGACAAGAATAAGCCTAGGGAGGACGAAAATGACCTAAATGTTCATCCAATGACACAAAAAGACACCTATTGGATGCACAAGATTGGTTAAAAACCCTAATTGGACAAGAATAAGCCTAGGGTTGACGAAAATGACCTTAATGTTTATTCAATGACACAAATGAACTTATTGGATGCACAAGATTGGTTAAAAACCCTAATTGGACAAGAATAAGCCTAGGGAGGACGAAAATGACCTAAATGTTCATCCAATGACACAAACACACCTATTGGATGCACAAGATTGGTTAGAAACCCTAATTGGACAAGAATAAGCCTAGGGAGGACGAAAATGACCTAAATGTTCATCCAATGACACAAACACACCTATTGGATGCACACGATTGGTTAGAAGCCCTAATTGGACAAGAATAAGCCTAGGGAGGACGAAAATGACCTAAATGTTAATCCAATGACACAAATGAACTTATTGGATGCACAAGATTGGTTAAAAACCCTAATTGGACAAGAATAAGCCTAGGGAGGACGAAAATGACCTAAATGTTCATCCAATGACACAAACACACCTATTGGATGCACAAGATTGGTTAAAAACCCTAATTGGACAAGAATAAGCATAGGGAGGACGAAAATGACTTAAATGTTCATCCAATGACACAAACACACCTATTGGATGCACAAGATTTGTTAGAAACCCTAATTGGACAAGAATAAGCCTAGGGAGGATGAAAATGACTTAAATATTCATCCAATGACACAAATGAACTTATTGGATGCACAAGATTGCTTAAAACCCTAATTGGACAAGAATAAGACTAGGAAGGACAAAAATAACCTAAATGTTCATCCAATGACACAAACACGCCTATTGGATGCACAAGATTGGTTAAAAACCCTAATTGGACAAGAATAAGCCTAGGGAGGACGAAAATGACCTAAATGTTCATCCAATGACACAAACACACCTATTGGATGCACAAGATTGGTTAAAAACCCTAATTGGACAAGAATAAGCCTTGGGAGGACGACAATGACCTAAATGTTCATCCAATGACACAAATGAACTTATTGGATGCACAAGATTGGTTAAAAACCCTAATTGGACAAGAATAAGCCTAGGGAGGACGAAAATGACCTAAATGTTCATCCAATGACACAAATGAACTTATTGGATGCACAAGATTGGTTAAAAACCCTAATCGGACAATAATAAGCCTAGGGAGGACGAAAATGACCTAAATGTTCGTCCAATGACACAAACACACCTATTGGATGCACAAGATTGCATAAAAACCCTAATTGGACAAGAATAAGACTAGGGAGGACGAAAATGACCTAAATGTTCCTCCAATGACACAAACACACCTATTGGATGCACAAGATTGGTTAAAAACCATAATTGGACAAGAATAAGCCTAGGGAGGACGAAAATGACCTAAATGTTCCTCCAATGACACAAACACACCTATTGGATGCACAAGATTGGTTAAAAACCATCATTGGAAAAGAATAAGCCTAGGGAGGACGAAAATGACCTAAATGTTCATCCAATGACACAAATGAACTTATTCGATGCACAAGATTGGTTAAAAACTCTAATTGGACAAGAATAAGCCTAGGGAGGATGAAAATGACCTAAATGTTCAACCAATGACACAAATGAACTTATTGGATGCACAAGGTTGGTTAAAAACCTTAATTGGACAAGAATAAGCCTAGGGAGGACGAAAATGACCTAAATGTTCGTCCAATGACACAAACACACCTATTGGATGCACAAGATTGCATAAAAACCCTAATTGGACAAGAATAAGACTAGGGAGGACGAAAATGACCTAAATGTTCCTCCAATGACACAAACAGACATATTGGATGCACAAGATTGCATAAAAACCCTAATTCGACAAGAATAAGACTAGGGAGGACGAAAATGACCTAAATGTTCCTCCAATGACACAAATGAACTTATTGGATGCACAAGATTGGTTTAAAACCCTAATTGGACAAGAATAAGACTAGGGAGGACGAAAATGACCTAAATGTTCGTCCAATGACACAAATGAACTTATTGGATGCACAAGATTGGTTAAAAACCCTAATTGGACAAGAATAAGCCTAGGGAGGACGAAAATGACCTAAATGTTCATCCATTGACACAAATGACCTTATTGGATGCAAAAGATTGGTTAAAAACCTTAATTGTACAAGAATAAGCCTAGGGAGGACGAAAATGACCTAAATGTTCATCCAATGACACAAATGAACTTATTGGATGGACAAGATTGGTTAAAAACCCAAATTGGACAAGAATAAGCCTAGGGAGGACGAAAATGACCTAAATGTTCATCCAATGACACAAATGAACTTATTGGATGCACAAGATTGGTTAAAAACCCTAATTGGACAAGAATAAGCCTAGGGAGGACGAAAATGACCTAAATGTTCATCCAATGACACAAATGAACTTATTGGACGCACAACATTGATTAAAAACCCTAATTGGACAAGAATAAGCCTAGGGAGGACGTAAATGACCTAAATTATCCACCAATGACACAAATGAACTTATTGGATGCACAAGGTTGGTTAAAAACTCTAATTGGACAAGAATAAGCCTAGGGAGGACGAAAATGACCTAAATGGTCAACCAATGACACAAATGAACTTATTGGATGCACAAGGTTAGTTAAAAACCCTAATTGAACAAGAATAAGCCTAGGGAGGACGAAAATGACCTAAATGTTCGTCCAATGACACAAACACACCAATTGGATGCACAAGATTGCATAAAAACCCTAATTGGACAAGAATAAGCTTTGGGATGACGAAAATGACCTAAATGTTCGTCCAATGACACAAACACACCTATTGGATGCACAAGATTGCATAAAAACCCTAATTGGACAAGAATAAGCCTAGGGAGGACGAAAATGACCTAAATGTTCATCCAATGACACAAATGAACTTATTGGATGCACAAGATTGGTTAAAAACCCTAATTGGACAAGAATAAGCCTAGGGAGGACGAAAATGACCTAAATGTTCATCCAATGACACAAATGAACTTATTGGATGCACAAGATTGGTTAAAAACCCTAATTGGACAAGAATAAGCCTAGGGAGGACGAAAATGACCTAAATGTTCGTCCAATGATACAAACACACATATTGGATGCACAAGATTGCTTAAAACCCTAATTAGACAAGAATAAGACTATGGAGGACGATAATGACCTAAATGTTCATCCAATGACACAAATGAACTTATTGGATGCACAAGATTGGTTAAAAACCCTAATTGGACAAGAATAAGCCTAGGGAGGACGAAAATGACCTAAATGTTCATCCAATGACACAAATGAACTTATTGGATGCACAAGATTGGTTAAAAACCCTAATTGGACAAGAATAAGCCTAGGGAGGACGAAAATGACCTAAATGTTCATCCAACGACACAAATGAACTTATTGGATGCACAAGATTGCTTAAAACCCTAATTGGACAAGAATAAGACTAGGGAGGACGAAAATGACCTAAATGTTCATCCAATGACACAAACACACCTATTGGATGCACAAGATTGGTTAGAAACCCTAATTGAAAAAGAATAAGCCTAGGGAGGACGAAAATGACCTAAATGTTCATCCAATGACACAAATGAACTTATTAGATGCACAAGATTGGTTAGAAACAGTAATTGGACAAGAATAAGCCTAGGGAGGACGACAATGACCTAAATGTTCATCCAATGACACAAATGAACTTATTGGATGCACAAGATTGGTTAAAAACCCTAATTGGACAAGAATAAGCCTAGGGAGGACGAAAATGACCTAAATGTTCATCCAATGACACAAATGAACTTATTGGATGCACAAGATTGCTTATAAACCCTAATTGGACAAGAATAAGCCTAGGGAGGACGAAAATGACCTAAACGTTCATCCAATGACACAAATGAACTTATTGGATGCACAAGATTGGTTAAAAACCCTAATTGGACAAGAATAAGCCTAGGGAGGACGAAAATGACCTAAATGTTCATCCAATGACACAAACACACCTATTGGATGCACAAGATTGGTTAAAAACCCTAATTGGACAAGAATAAGCCTAGGGAGGACGAAAATGACGTAAATGTTCATGCAATGACACAAATGAACTTATTGGATGCACAAGATTGCTTAAAAACCCTAATTGGACAAGAATAAGCCTAGGGAGGACGAAAATGACCTAAATGTTCATCCAATGACACAAACACACCTATTGGATGCAGAAGATTGGTTAGAAACCCTAATTGGACAAGAATAAGCCTAGGGAGGACGAAAATGACCTAAATGTTAATCCAATGACACAAATGAACTTATTGGATGCACAAGATTGGTTAAAAACACTAATTGGACAAGAATAAGCCTATGGAGGACGAAAATGACCTAAATGTTCTTCCAATGACACAAACACACCTATTGGATGCATAAGATTCGTTAAAAACCCTAATTGGACAAGAATAAGCCTAGGGAGGACGAAAATGACCTAAATGTTCATCCAATGACACAAATGAACTTATTGGATGCACAAGATTGGTTAAAAACCCTAATTGGACAAGAATAAGCCTAGGGAGGACGAAAATGACCTAAATGTTCATCAAATGACTAAACACACCTATTGGATGCAGAAGATTGGTTAGAAACCCTAATTGGACAAGAATAAGCCTAGGGAGGACGAAAATGACCTAAATGTTAATCCAATAACACAAATGAACTTATTGGATGCACAAGATTGGTTAAAAACACTAATTGGACAAGAATAAGCCTAGGGAGGACGTAAATGACCTAAATGTTCATCCAATGACACAAACACACGTATTGGATGCACAAGATTCGTTAGAAACCCTAATTGGACAAGAATAAGCCTAGGGAGGACGAAAATGACCTAAATGTTCATCCAATGACACAAACACACCTATTGAATGCACAAGATTGTTTAGAAACCCTAATTGGACAAGAATAAGCTTGGGGAGGACGAAAATGACCTAAATGTTCATCCAATGACACAAACACACCTATTGGATGCACAAGATTGTTTAGAAACCCTAATTGGACAAGAATAAGCCTAGGGAGGACGAAAATGACCTAAATGTTCATCAAATGACTAAACACACCTATTGGATGCACAAGATTGGTTAGAAACCCTAATTGGACAAGAATAAGCCTAGGGAGGATGAAAATGACCTAAATGTTCATCCAATGACACAAATGAACTTATTGGATGCACAGGATTGGTTAAAAACCCTAATTGGACAAGAATAAGCCTAGGGAGGACGAAAATGACCTAAATGTTCATCCAATGACACAAACACACCTATTGGATGCACAAGATTGGTTAAAAACCCTAATTGGACAAGCATAAGCCTTGGGAGGACGAAAATGACCTAAATGTTCATCCAATGACAAAAATGAACTTATTGGATGCACAAGATTGGTTAAAAACACTAATTGGACAAGAATAAGCCTAGGGAGGACGAAAATGACCTAAATGTTCATCAAATGACTAAACACACCTATTGGATGCACAAGATTGGTTAAAAACCCTAATTGGACAAGAATAAGCATAGGGAGGACGAAAATGACCTAAATGTTCATCCAATGACACAAATGAACTTAGTGGATGCACAAGATTGGTTAAAAACCCTAATTGGACAAGAATAAGCCTTGGGAGGTGGAAAATGACCTAAATGTTCATCCAATGACACAAATGAACTTATTGGATGCACAAGATTGGTTAAAAACCCTAATTGGACAAGAATAAGCCTAGGGAGGACGAAAATTACCTAAATGTTCATCCAATGACACCAACACACCTATTGGATACACAAGATTGTTTAGAAACCCTAATTGGACAAGAATAAGCCTTGGGAGGACGAAAATGACCTAAATGTTCACCCAATGACACAAATGAACTTATTGGATGCAAAAGATTGGTTAAAAACCCTAATTGGACAAGAATAAGCCTAGGGAGGACGAAAATGACCTAAATGTTCATCCAATGACACAAACACACCTATTGGATGCACAAGATTGGTTAAAAACCCTAATTGGACAAGAATAAGCCCAGGGAGGACGAAAATGACCTAAATGTTCATCCAATGACACAAATGAACTTAATGGATGCACAAGATTGGTTAAAAACCCTAATTGGACAAGCATAAGCCTTGGGAGGACGAAAATGACCTAAATGTTCATCCAATGACACAAATGAACTTATTGGATGCACAAGATTGGTTAAAAACACTAATTGGACAAGAATAAGCCTAGGGAGGACGAAAATGACCTAAATGTTCATCAAATGACTAAATACACCTATTGGATGCACAAGATTGGTTAGAAACGCTAATTGGACAAGAATAAGCCTAGGGAGGACGAAAATGACCTAAATGTTCATCCAATGACACAATCACACCTATTGGATGCACAAGATTGGTTAAAAACCCTAATTGGACAAGAATAAGCCTAGGGAGGACGAAAATGACCTAAATGTTCATCCAATGACACAAACACACCTATTGGATGCACAAGATTGTTTAGAAACCCTAATTGGACAAGAATAAGCCTTGGGAGGACGAAAATGACCTAAATGTTTATCCAATGACACAAATGAACATATTGGATACACAAGATTGTTTAGAAACCCTAATTGGACAAGAATAAGCTTAGGGAGGACAAAAATGACCTAAATGTTCATCAAATGACTAAACACACCTATTGGATGCACAAGATTGGTTAGAAACCCTAATTGGACAAGAATAAGCCTAGGGAGGACGAAAATGACCTAAATGTTCATCCAATGACACAAACACACCTATTGGATGCACAAGATTGGTTAAAAACCCTAATTGGACAAGAATAAGCCTAGGGAGGACGAAAATGACCTAAATGTTCATCCAATGACACAAATGAACTTATTGGATGCACAAGATTGGTTAAAAACCCTAATTGGACAAGAATAAGCCTTGTGAGGACGAAAAAGACCTAAATGTTCATTCAATGACACAACTGAACTTATTGGATGCACAAGATTGGTTAAAAACCCTAATTGGACAACAATAAGCCTAGGAAGGACGAAAATGACCGAAATGTTCATCCAATGACACAAACACACCTATTGGATGCACAAGATTGGTTAGAAACCCTAATTGGACAAGAATAAGCCTAGGGAGGACGAAAATGACCTAAATGTTAATCTAACGACACAAATGAACTTATTGGATGCACAAGATTGGTTAAAAACCCTAATTGGACAAGAATAAGCCTAGGGAGGATGAAAATGACCTAAATGTTGATCCAATGATACAAACACACCTATTGGATGCACAAGATTGGTTAAAAACCCTAATTGGACAAGAATAAGCCTAGGGAGGACGAAAATGACCTAAATGTTCATCCAATGATACAAACACACCTATTGGATGCACTCGATTGGTTAGAAACCCTAATTTGACAAGAATATGCCTAGAGAGGACGAAAATGACATAACTATTCATCCAATGACACAAATGAACTTATTGGATGCACAAGATTGCTTAAAACCCTAATTGGACAAGAATAAGACTAGGGAGGACGAAAATAACCTAAATGTTCATCCAAAGACACAAACACACCTATTGGATGCACAAGATTGGTTAGAAACCCTAATTTGACAAGAATAAGCCTAGGGAGGACGAAAATGACCTAACTATTCATCCAATGACACAAATGAACTTATTGGATGCACAAGATTGGTTAAAAACCCTAATTGGACAA
>JBBPBR010000494.1:0-22870 GCA_037974775.1 Cicer pinnatifidum | reverse complement strand
GTAAACAATCTTGTGCATCCAATAGGTGTGTTTGTGTCATTGGATGAACATTTAGGTCATTTTCGTCCTCCCTAGGCTTATTCTTGTCCAATTAGGGTTTTTAACCAATCTTGTGCATCCAATAAGTTCATTTGTGTCATTGGATGTACATTTAGGTCATTTTCATCCTCCCTAGGCTTATTCTTGTCCAATTAGGGTTTCTAACCAATCTTGTGCATCCAATAGGTGTGTTTAGTCATTTGATGAACATTTAGGTCATTTTCGTCCTCCCTAGGCTTATTCTTGTCCAATTAGTGTTTTTAACCAATCTTGTGCATCCAATAAGTTCATTTGTGTCATTGGATTAACAATTAGGTCATTTTCGTCCTCCCTAGTCTTATTCTTGTCCAATTAGGGTTTTTAACCAATCTTGTGCATCCAATAGGTGTGGTTGTGTCATTGGATGAACATTTAGGTCATTTTCATCCTCCCTAGGCTTATTCTTGTCTAATTAGGGTTTCTAACCAATCTTGTGCATCCAATAGGTGTGTTTGGGTCATTGGATGAACATTTAGGTCATTTTCGTCCTCCCTATGCTTATTCTTGTCCAATTAGGGTTTTTAAGCAATCTTGTCCATCCAATATGTTCATTTGTGTCATTGGATGAACATTTAGGTCATTTTCGTCCTCCCAAGGCTTATTCTTGTCCAATTAGGGTTTTTAACCAATCTTGTGCATCCAATAAGTTCCTTTGTGTCATTGGATGAACATTTAGGTCATTTTCATCCTCCCTAGGCTTATTCTTGTCCAATTAGGGTTTTTAACCAATCTTGTGCATCCAATAAGTTCATATGTGTCATTGGATTAACAATTAGGTCATTTTCGTCCTCCCTAGGCTTATTCTTGTCCAATTAGGGTTTTTAACCAATCTTGTGCATCCAATAGGTGTGTTTGTTTCATTGGATGAACATTTAGGTCATTTTCATCCTCCCTAGGCTTATTCTTGTCCAATTAGGGTTTCTAACCAATCTTGTGCATCCAATAGGTGTGTTTGTGTCATTGGATGAACATTTAGGTCATTTTCGTCCTCCCTATGCTTATTCTTGTCCAATTAGGGTTTTTAAGCAATCTTGTGCATCCAATATGTTCATTTGTGTCATTGGATGAACATTTAGGTCATTTTCGTCCTCCCAAGGCTTATTCTTGTCCAATTAGGGTTTGTAAACAATCTTGTGCATCCAATAGGTGTGTTTGTGTCATTCGATGAACATTTAGGTCATTTTCGTCCTCCCTAGGCTTATTCTTGTCCCATTAGGGTTTTTAACCAATCTTGTGCATCCAATAAGTTCATTTGTGTCATTGGATGAACATTTAGGTCATTTTCATGCTCCCTAGGCTTATTCTTGTCCAATTAGGGTTTCTAACCAATCTTGTGCATCCAATAGGTGTGTTTAGTCATTTTATGAACATTTAGGTCATTTTCGTCCTCCCTAGGCTTATTCTTGTCCAATTAGTGTTTTTAACCAATCTTGTGCATCCAATACGTTCATTTGTGTCATTGGATTAACATTTAGGTCATTTTCGTCCTCCCTAGGTTTATTCTTGTCCAATTAGGGTTTCTAACCAATCTAGTGCATCCAATAGGTGTGTTTGGGTCATTGGACGAACATTTAGGTCATTTTCGTCCTCCCTAGGCTTATTCTTGTCCAATTAGGGTTTTTAACCAATCTTGTGCATCCAATAAGTTCATTTGTGTCATTGGATGAACATTTAGGTCATTTTCGTCCTATCTAGTCATATTCTTGTCCAATTAGGGTTTTTATGCAATCTTGTGCATCCAATAGGTGTGTTTGTGTCATTGGATGAACATTTAGGTCATTTTCAACCTCCCTAGGCTTATTCTTGTCCAATTAGGGTTTTTAACCAATCTTGTGCATCCAATAAGTTCATTTGTGTCATTGGATGAACATTTAGGTCATTTTCGTCCTCCCTAGTCTTATTCTTGTCCAATTAGGGTTTTTATGCAATCTTGTGCATCCAATAGGTGTGTTTGTGTCATTGGACGAACATTTACGTCATTTTCGTCCTCCCTAGGCTTATTCTTGTCCAATTAGGGTTTTTAACCAATCTTGTGCATCCAATAGGTGTGTTTGTGTCATTGGATGAACATTTAGGTCATTTTCGTCCTCCCTAGGCTTATTCTTGTCCAATTAGGGTTTTTAACCAATCTTGTGCATCCAATAGGTGTGTTTGTGTCATTGGATGAACATTTAGGTCATTTTCGTCCTCCCTAGGCTTATTCTTGTCCAATTAGGGTTTTAAACCGATCTTGTGCATCCAATAAGTTCATTTGTGTCATTGGATTAACATTTAGGTCATTTTCGTCCTTCCTAGGCTTATTCTTGTCCGATTAGGGTTTCTAACCAATCTTGTGCATTCAATAGGTGTGTTTGTGTCATTGGATGAACATTTAGGTCATTTTCGTCCTCCCTAGTCTTATTCTTGTCCAATTAGGGTTTTTAACCAATCTTGTGCATCCAATAAGTTCATTTGTGTCATTGGATTAACATTTAGGTCATTTTCTTCCTTCCTAGGCTTATTCTTGTCCAATTAGGGTTTCTAACCAATCTTGTGCATCCAATCGGTGTGTTTGTGTCATTGGATGAACATTTAGGTCATTTTCGTCCTCCCTAGGCTTATTCTTGTCCAATTAGGGTTTTTAACCAATCTTGTGCATCCAATAAGTTCATTTGTGTCATTGGGTGAACATTTAGGTCATTTTCGTCCTCCCTATGCTTATTCTTGTCCAATTAGGGTTTCTAACCAATCTTGTGCATCCAATAGGTGTCTTTAGTCATTTGATGAACATTTAGGTCATTTTCGTCCTCCCTAGGCTTATTCTTGTCCAATTAGGGTTTTTAACCAATCTTGTGCATCCAATAGGTGTGTTTGTGTCATTGGATGAACATTTAGGTCATTTTCGTTCTCCCTAGGCTTATTCTTGTCCAATTAGGGTTTTTAAACAATCTTGTGCATCCAATAAGTTCATTTTTGTCATTGGATTAGTAATTAGGTCATTTTCGTCCACCCTAGGCTTATTCTTGTCCAATTAGGGTTTTTAACCAATCTTGTGCATCCAATAGGTGTGTTTGTGTCATTGGATGAACATTTAGGTCATTTTCATCCTCCCTAGGCTTATTCTTGTCCAATTAGGGTTTCTAACCAATCTTGTGCATCCAATAGGTGTGTTTGTGTCATTGGATGAACATTTAGGTCATTTCCGTCCTCCCTAGGCTTATTCTTGTCCAATTAGGGTTTCTAACCAATCTTGTGCATCCAATAGGTGTGTTTAGTCATTTGATGAACATTTAGGTCATTTTCGTCCTCCCTAGGCTTATTCTTGTCCAATTAGGGTTTTTAACCAATCTTGTGCATCCAAAATGTTCATTTGTGTCATTGGATGAACATTTAGGTCATTTTCGTCCTCCCAAGGCTTATTCTTGTCCAATTAAGGTTTCTAAACATTCTTGTGCATCCAATAGGTGTGTTTGAGTCATTGGATGAACATTTAAGTCATTTTCGTCCTCCCTAGGCTTATTCTTGTCCAATTAGGGTTTTTAACCAATCTTATGCATCCAATATGTTCATTTACGTCATTGGATGAACATTAAGGTCATTTTCGTCCTCCCTAGGCTTATTCTTGTCCAATTAGGGTTTTTAACCAATCTTGTGCATCCAATAAGTTCATTTGTGTCATTGGATGAACATTTAGGTCATTTTCATCCTCCCTAGGCTTATTCTTGTCCAATTAGGGTTTCTAACCAATCTTGTGCATCCAATAGGTGTGTTTAGTCATTTGATGAACATTTAGGTCATTTTCGTCCTCCCTAGGCTTATTCTTGTCCAATTAGTGTTTTTAACCAATCTTGTGCATCCAATAGGTGTGTTTGTGTCATTGGATGAAAATTTAGGTCATTTTCGTCTTCCCAAGGCTTATTCTTGTCCAATTAGGGTTTTTAACCAATCTTGTGCATCCAATAGGTGTGTTTGTGTCATTGGATGAACATTTAGGTCATTTTCGTCCTCCCTAGGCTTATTCTTGTCCAATTAGGGTTTTTAACCAATCTTGTGCATCCAATATGTTCATTTGTGTCATTGGATGAACATTTAGGTCATTTTCGTCCTCCCAAGGCTTATTCTTGTCCAATTAGGGTTTGTAAACAATCTTGTGCATCCAATAGGTGTGTTTGTGTCATTGGATGAACATTTAGGTCATTTTCGTCCTCCCTAGGCTTATTCTTGTCCAATTAGTGTTTTTAAGCAATCTTGTGCATTCAATAAGTTCATTTTTGTCATTGGATTAACATTTAGGTCATTTTCGTCCTCCCTAGGCTTATTCTTGTCCAATTAGGGTTTCTAACCAATCTTGTGCATCCAATAGGTGTGTTTGTGTCATTGGATGAACATTTAGGTCATTTTCGTCCTCCGTAGGCTTATTCTTGTCCAATTAGGGTTTTTAACCAATCTTGTGCATCCAATAGGTGTGTTTGTGTCATTGGATGAACATTTAGGTCATTTTCGTCCTCCCTAGGCTTATTCTTGTCCAATTAGGGTTTTTAACCAATCTTCTGCATCTTATAAGTTCATTTGTGTCATTGGGTAAACATTTAGGTCATTTTCGTCCTCCCTAGGCATGTCCAATTAGGGTTTTAAGCAATCTTGTGCATCCAATAAGTTCATTTGTGTCATTGGATGAATAGTTAGGTCATTTTCATCCTCCCTAGGCTTATTCTTGTCAAATTAGGGTTTCTAACCAATCGTGTGCATCCAATAGGTGTGTTTGTGTCATTGGATGAACATTTAGGTCATTTTCGTCCTCCCTAGGCTTATTTTTGTCCAATTAAGGTTTTTAAGCAATCTTGTGCATCCAATAAGTTCAATTGTGTCATTGGATGAACATTTAGGTCATTTTCGTCCTCCCTAGGCTTATTCTTGTCCAATTACAGTTTTTAACCAATCTTGTGCATCCAATAAGTTCATTTGTGTCATTGGATTAACATTTAGGTCATTTTCGTCCTCCCTAGGCTTATTCTTGTCCAATTAGGGTTTCTAAACAATCTTGTGCATCCAATAGGTGTGTTAGTGTCATTGGATGAACATTTAGGTCATTTTCGTCCTCCCTAGGCTTATTCTTGTCCAATTCGGGTTTATAACCAATCTTGTGCATCCAATAAGTTCATTTGTGTCATTGGATGAACATTTAGGTCATTTTCGTCCTCCGTAGGCTTATTCTTGTCCAATTAGGGTTTTTAACCAATCTTGTGCATCCAATAGGTGTGTTTGTGTCATTGGATGAACATTTAAGTCATTTTCGTCCTCCCTAGGCTTATTCTTGTCCAATTAGGGTTTTTAACCAATCTTGTGCATCTTATAAGTTCATTTGTGTCATTGGGTAAACATTTAGGTCATTTTCGTCCTCCCTAGGCTTATTCATGTCCATTTAGGGTTTTTTACCAATCTTTTGCATCCAATAAGTTCATTTGTGTCATTGGATGAACATTTAGGTCATTGTCGTCCTCCCTAGGCTTATTCTTATCCAATTAGGGTTTCTAACCAATCTTGTGAATCCAATAGGTGTGTTTGTGTCATTGGATGAACATTTAGGTCATTTTCGTCCTCCCTAGGCTTATTCTTGTCCAATTAGGGTTTCTAACCAATCTTGTGCATCCCATAGGTGTGTTTGTGTCATTGGATGAACATTTAGGTCATTTTCGTCCTCCCTAGGCTTATTCTTGTCCAATTAGAGTTTTTAACCAATCTTGTGCATCCAATAAGTTCATTTGTGTCATTGGATGAACATTTAGGTCATTTTCTTCCTCCCAAGGCTTATTCTTGTCCAATTAGGGTTTCTAACCAATCTTGTGCATCCAATAGGTGTTTTTGTGTCATTGGATGAACATTTAGGTCATTTTCGTCCTCCCTTGGCTTATTCTTGTCCAATTAGGTTTTTTAACCAATCTTGTGCTTCCAATAAGTTCATTTGTGTCATTGGATGAACATTTAGGTCATTTTCGTCCTCCCTAGGCTTATTCTTGTCCAATTAGGGTTTTTAACCAATCTTGTGCATCCAATAGGTGTGTTTGTGTCATTGGATGAACATTTAGGTCATTTTCGTCCTCCCTAGGCTTATTCTTGTCCAATTAGGGTTTTTAACCAATCTTGTGCATCCAATAAGTTCATTTGTGTCATTGGATTAACATTTAGGTCATTTTTGTCCTTCCTAGGCTTATTCTTGTCCAATTAGGGTTTCTAACCAATCTTGTGCATCCAATAGGTGTGTTTGTGTCATTGGATGAACATTTAGGTCATTTTCGTCCTCCCAAGGCTTATTCTTGTCCAATTATGGTTTCTAACCAATCTTGTGCATCCAATAGGTGTGTTTGTGTCATTGGATGAACATTTAGGTCATTTTCGTCCTCCCTAGGCTTATTCTTGTCCAATTAGGGTTTTTAACCAATCTTGTGCATCCAATAAGTTCATTTGTGTCATTGGATGAACGTTTAGGTCATTTTCGTCCTCCAAAGGCTTATTCTTGTCCAATTAGGGTTTCTAACCAATCTTGTGCATCCAATAGGTGTGTTTGTGTCATTGGATGAACATTTAGGTCATTTTCGTCCTCCCTAGGCTTATTCTTGTCCAATTAGGGTTTTTAACCAATCTTGTGCATCCAATAAGTTCATTTGTGTCTTTGGATGAACATTTAGGTCATTTTCATCCTCCCTAGGCTTATTCTTGTCCAATTAGGATTTTTAACCAAGCTTGTGCATCCAATAAGTTCATTTGTGTCATTGGATTAACAATTAGGTGATTTTTGACCTCCCTAGGCTTATTCTTGTCCAATTAGGGTTTTTAACCAATCTTGTGCATCCAATAGGTGTGTTTGTGTCATTGGATGAACATTTAGGTCATTTTCATCCTCCCTAGGCTTATTCTTGTCCAATTAGGGTTTCTAACCAATCTTGTGCATCCAATAGGTGTGTTTGTGTCATTGGATGAACATTTAGGTCATTTTCGTCCTCCCTAGGCTTATTCTTGTCCAATTAGTGTTTTTAACCAATCTTGTGCATCCAATAAGTTCATTTGTGTCATTGGATGAACATTTAGGTCATTTTCGTCCTCCCAAGGCTTATTCTTGTCCAATTAGGCTTTCTAACCAATCTTGTGCATCCAATAAGTTCATTTGTGTCATTGGATTAACATTTAGGTTATTTTCGTCCTCCCTAGGCTTATTCTTGTCCAATTAGGGTTTTTAACCAATCTTGTGCATCCAATAAGTTCATTTGTGTCATTGGATTAACATTTAGGTCATTTTCGTCCTCCCTAAGCTTATTCTTGTCCAATTAGGGTTTCTAACCAATCTTGTGCATCCAATAGGTGTGTTTGTGTCATTGGATGAACATTTAGGTCATTTTCGTCCTCCCTATGCTTATTCTTGTCCAATTAGGGTTTTTAACCAATCTTGTGCATCCAATAGGTGTGTTTGTGTCAATGGATGAACATTTAGTTCATTTTCGTCCTCCCTAGGCTTATTCTTGTCAAATTAGGGTTTCTAACCAATCGTGTGCATCCAATAGGTGTGTTTGTGTCATTGGATGAACATTTAGGTCATTTTCGTCCTCCCTAGGCTTATTCTTGTCCAATTAGGGTTTTTAACCAATCTTGTGCATCCAATAGGTGTGTTTGTGTCATTGGATGAACATTTAGGTCATTTTCATCCTCCCTAGGCATATTCTTGTCGAATTAGGGTTTCTAACCAATCTTGTGCATCCAATAGGAGTGTTTGTGTCATTGGATGAACATTTAGGTCATTTTCGTCCTCCCTAGTCTTATTCTTGTCCAATTAGGGTTTTAAGCAATCTTGTGCATCTAATTAGTTCATTTGTGTCATTGGATGAATAGTTAGGTCATTTTCGTCCTCCCTAGGCTTATTCTTGTCAAATTAGGGTTTCTAACCAATCGTGTGCATCCAATAGGTGTGTTTGTGTCATTGGATGAACATTTAGGTCATTTTCGTCCTCCCTAGGCTTATTTTTGTCCAATTAGGGTTTTTAAGCAATCTTGTGCATCCAATAAGTTCAATTGTATCGTTGGATGAACATTTAGGTCATTTTCGTCCTCCCTAGGCTTATTCTTGTCCAATTACAGTTTTTAACCAATCTTGTGCATCCAATAAGTTCATTTGTGTCATTGGATTAACATTTAGGTCATTTTCGTCCTCCCTAGGCTTATTCTTGTCCAATTAGGGTTTTTAACCAATCTTGTGCATCCAATAAGTTCATTTGTGTCATGGGATTAACAATTAGGTCATTTTCGTCCTCCCTAGGCTTATTCTTGTCCAATTAGGGTTTTTAACCAATCTTGTGCATCCAATAGGTGTGTTTGTGTCATTGGATGAACATTTAGGTCATTTTCATCCTCCCTAGGCTTATTCTTGTCCAATTAGGGTTTCTAACCAATCTTGTGCATCCAATAGGTGTGTTTGTGTCATTGGATGAACATTTAGGTCATTGTCGTCCTCCCTAGGCTTATTCTTGTCCAATTAGGGTTTCTAACCAATCTTGTGCATTCAATAGGTGTGTTTGTGTCATTGGATGAACATTTAGGTCATTTTCGTCCTCCCAAGGCTTATTCTTGTCCAATTAGGGTTTCTAAACAATCTTGTGCATTCAATAGGTGTGTTTGTGTCATTGGATGAACATTTAGGTCATTTTCGTCCTCCCAAGGCTTATTCTTGTCCAATTAGGGTTTCTAAACAATCTTGTGCATCCAATAGGTATGTTTGTGTCATTGGATGAACATTTAGGTCATTTTCATCCTCCCTAGGCTTATTCTTGTCCAATTAGGGTTTCTAACCAATCTTGTGCATCCAATAGGTGTGTTTGTGTCATTGGATGAACATTTAGGTCATTTTCATCCTCCCTAGGCTTATTCTTGTCCAATTAGGGTTTCTAACCAATCTTGTGCATCCAATAGGTGTGTTTGTGTCATTGGATGAACATTTAAGTCATTTTCATCCTCCCTAGGCTTATTCTTGTCCAATTAGGGTTTTCAACCAATCGTGTGCATCCAATAAGTTCATTTGTGTCATTGGATTAACAATTAGGTCATTTTTGTCCTCCTTAGGCTTATTCTTGTCCAATTAGGGTTTTTAACCAATCTTGTGCATCCAATAGGTGTGTTTGTGTCATTGGATGAACATTTAGGTCATTTTCATCCTCCCTAGGCTTATTCTTGTCCAATTAGGGTTTTTAGCCAATCTTGTGCATCCAATAAGTTCATTTGTGTCATTGGATGAACATTTAGGTCATTTTCGTCCTCCCTAGGCTTATTCTTGTCCAATTAGGGTTTCTAACCAATCTTTTGCATCCAATAGGTGTGTTTGTGTCATTGGATGAACATTTAGGTCATTTTCGTCCTCCCGAGGCTTATTCTTGTCCAATTAGGGTTTTTAACCAATCTTGAGCATCCAATAGGTGTGTCTGTGTCATTGGATGAACATTTAGGTCATTTTCGTCCTCCCTAGGCTTATTCTTGTCCAATTAGGGTTTTTAACCAATCTTGTGCATCCAATAGGTGTGTTTGTGTCATTGGATGAACATTTAGGTCATTTTCGTCCTCCCTAGGCTTATTCTTGTCCAATTAGGGTTTTTAACCAATCTTGTGCATCCAATAAGTTCATTTGTGTCATTGGATGAACATTTAGGTCATTTTCGTCCACCCTAGGCTTATTCTTGTCCAATTAGGGTTTTTAACTAATCTTGTGCATCCAATAAGTTCATTTGTGTCATTGGATGAACATTAATGTCATTTTCGTCCTCCCTAGGCTTATTCTTGTCCAATTAGGGTTTCTAACCAATCTTTTGCATCCAATAGGTGTGTTTGTGTCAGTGGATGAACTTTTAGGTCATTTTCGTCCTCCCTAGGCTTATTCTTGTCCAATTAGGGTTTTTAACCAATCTTGTGCATCCAATAGGTGTGTTTGTGTCATTGGATGAACATTTAGGTCATTTTCGTCCTCCCTAGGCTTATTCTTGTCCAATTAGGGTTTTTAACCAATCTTGTGCATCCAATAGGTGTGTTTGTGTCATTGGATGAACATTTAGGTCATTTTCGTCCTCCCTAGGCTTATTCTTGTCCAATTAGGGTTTTTAACAAATCTTGTGCATCCAATAGGTGTATTTGTGTCATTGGATGACCATTTAGGTCATTTTCGTCCTCCCTAGGCTTATTCTTGTCCAATTAGGGTTTTTAACCAATCTTGTGCATCCAATAGGTGTGTTTGTGTCATTGGATGAACATTTAGGTCAGTTTCGTCCTCCCTAGGCTTATTCTTGTCCAATTAGGGTTTCTAACGAATCTTGTGCATTCAATAGGTGTATTTGTGTCATTGGATGAACATTTAGGTCATTTTCGTCCTCCCTAGGCTTATTCTTGTCTAATTAGGGTTTTTAAGCAATCTTGTGCATCCAATAAGTTCATTTGTGTCATTGAATGAACATTTAGGTCATTTTCGTCCTCCCTAGGCTTATTCTTGTCCAATTAGGGTTTTTAACCAATCTTGTGCATCCAATAAGTTCATTTGTGTCATTGGATGAACATTTAGGTCATTTTCGTCCTTCCTAGACTTATTCTTGTCCAATTTGGGTTTTTATGCAATCTTGTGCATCCAATAGGTGTGTTTGTAACATTGGACGAACATTTAGGTCATTTTCGTCCTCCCTAAGTTTATTCTTGTCCAATTAGGGTTTTTAACCAATCTTGTGCATCCAATAGGTGTGTTTGTGTCATTGGAGGAACATTTAGGTCATTTTCGTCCTCCCTAGTCTTATTATTGTCCAATTAGGGTTTTTATGCAATCTTGTGCATCCAATAGGTGTGTTTGTGTTATTGGACGAACATTTAGGTCATTTTCGTCCTCCCTAGGCTTATTCTTGTCCAATTAGGGTTTTTAGCCAATCTTGTGCATCCAATAAGTTCATTTGTGTCATTGGAGGAACATTTAGGTCATTTTCGTCCTCCCTAAGCTTATTCTTGTCCAATTAGGGTTTTTAACCAATCTTGTGCATCCAATAAGTTCATTTGTGTCATTGGACCAACATTTAGGTCATTCTCGTCCTCCCTAGGCTTATTTTTGTCGAATTAGGGTTTTTAGCCAATCTTGTGCATCCAATAAGTTCATTTGTGTCATTGGAGGAACATTTAGGTCATTTTCGTCCTCCCTAGGCTTATTCTTGTCCAATTAGGGTTTTTAACCAATCTTGTGCATCCAATAAGTTCATTTGTGTCATTGGATGAACATTTAGGTAATTTTCGTCCTCCCTAGTCTTATTATTGTCCAATTAGGGTTTTTATGTAATCTTGTGCATCCAATAGGTGTGTTTGTGTCATTGGATGAACATTTAGGTCATTTTTGTCCTCCCTAGGCTTATTCTTGTCCAATTAGGGTTTTTAGCCAATCTTGTGCATCCAATAAGTTCATTTGTGTCATTGGAGGAACATTTAGGTCATTTTCATCCTCCCTAGGCTTATTCTTGTCCAATTAGGGTTTTTATGCAATCATGTGCATCCAATAGGTGTGTTTGTGTCATTGGATGAACATTTAGGTCATTTTCGTCCTCCCTAGGCTTATTCTTGTCCAATTAGGGTTTTTAACCAATCTTGTGCATCCAATAAGTTCATTTGTGTCATTGGATGAACATTTAGGTCATTTTCGTCCTCCCTAGTCTTATTGTTGTCGAATTAGGGTTTTTATGCAATCTTGTGCATCCAATAGGTGTGTTTGTGTCATTGGAGGAACATTTAGGTCATTTTCGTCCTCCCTAGTTTTATTCTTATCCAATTAGGGTTTTTATGCAATCTTGTGCATCCAATAGGTGTGTTTGTGTCATTGGATGAACATTTAGGTCATTTTCGTCCTCCCTAGGCTTATTCTTGTCCAATTAGGGTTTTTAACCAATCTTGTGCATCCAATAAGTTCATTTGTGTCATTGGATGAACATTTAGGTCATTTTCGTCCTCCCTAGTCTTATTCTTGTCCAATTAGGGATTTTGTGCAATCTTGTGCATCCAATAGGTGTGTTTGTGTCATTGGAGGAACATTTAGGTCATTTTCGTCCTCCCTAGTCTTATTCTTGTCCAATTAGGGTTTTTATGCAATCTTGTGCATCCAATAGGTGTGTTTGTGTCATTGGACGAATATTTAGGTCATTTTCGTCCTCCCTAGGCTTATTCTTGGCCAATTAGGGTTTTTAACCAATCTTGTGCATCCAATAAGTTCATTTGTCTCATTGGATGAACATTTAGGTCATTTTCGTCCTCCCAAGTCTTATTCCTGTCCAATTAGGGTTTTTATGCAATCTTGTGCATCCAATAGGTGTGTTTGTGTCATTGGAGGAACATTTAGGTCATTTTCGTCCTCCCTAGTCTTATTCTTGTCCAAATAGGGTTTTTATGCAATCTTGTGCATCCAATAGGTGTGTTTGTGTCATTGGATGAACATTTAGGTCATTTTCGTCCTCCCTAGGCTTATTCTTGTCCAATTAGGGTTTTTAACCAATCTTGTGCATCCAATAAGTTCATTTGTGTCATTGGATGAACATTTAGGTCATTTTCGTCCTCCCTAGTCTTATTCTTGTCCAATTAGGGTTTTTATGCAATCTTGGGCATCCAATATGTGTGTTTGTGTCATTGGACGAACATTTAGGTCATTTTCGTCCTCCCTAGGCTTATTCTTGTCCAATTAGGGTTTTTAACCAATCTTGTGCATCCAATAAGTTCATTTGTGTCATTGGATGAACATTTAGGTCATTTACGTCCTCCCTAGGATTATTCTTGTCCAATTAGGGTTTTTAACCAATCTTGTGCATCCAATAAGTTCATTTGTGTCATTGGATGAACATTTAGGTCATTTTCGTCGTCCCTAGTCTTATTCTTGTCCAATTAGGGTTTTAAGCAATCTTGTGCATCCAATTAGGGTTTTTAACCAACCTTGTGCATCCAATAGGTGTGTTTGTGTCATTGGATGAACATTTAGGTCATTTTCGTCCTCCCTAGGCTTATTCTTGTCCAATTAGGGTTTTTAACCAATCTTGTGCATCCAATAAGTTCATTTGTGTCATTGGATGAACATTTAAGTCATTTTTATCCTCCCTAGGCTTATTCTTGTCCAATTAGGGTTTTTAACCAATCGTGTGCATCCAATAAGTTCATTTGTGTCATTGGATTAACAATTAGGTCATTTTTGTCCTCCTTAGGCTTATTCTTGTCCAATTAGGGTTTTTAACCAATCTTGTGCATCCAATAGGTGTGTTTGTGTCATTGGATGAACATTTAGGTCATTTTCATCCTCCCTAGGCTTATTCTTGTCCAATTAGGGTTTCTAACCAATCTTGTGCATCCAATAGGTGTGTTTGTGTCATTGGATGAACATTTAGGTCATTTTCGTCCTCCCTAGGCTTATTCTTGTCCAATTAGGGTTTTTAACCAATCTTGTGCATCCAATAAGTTCATTTGTGTCATTGGATGAACATTTAGGTTATTTTCGTCCTCCCTATGCTTATTGTTGTCCAATTAGGGTTTCTAACCAATCTTGTGCATCCAATAGGTGTGTTTGTGTCATTGGATGAACATTTAGGTCATTTTCGTCCACCCTAGGCTTATTCTTGTCCAATTAGGGTTTTTATCCAATCTTGTGCATCCAATAAGTTCATTTGTGTCATTGGATTAACATTTTAAGTCATTTTCGTCCTCCCTAGGCTTATTTTTGTCCAATAAGGGTTTCTAACCAATCTTGTGCATCCAATAGGTGTGTTTGTGTCATTGGATGAACATTTAGGTCATTTTCGTCCTCCCTAGGCTTATTCTTGTCCAATTAGGGTTTTTAACCAATCTTGTGCATCCAATAAGTTCATTTGTGTCATTGGATGAACATTTAGGTCATTTTTGTCCTCCCAAGGCTTATTCTTGTCCAATAAGGGTTTCTAACCAATCTTGTGCATCCAATAGGTGTGTTTTTGTCATTTGATGAAAATTTAGGTCATTTTCGTCCTCCGTATGCTTATTCTTGTCCAATTAGGGTTTTTAACCAATCTTGTGCATCCAATAGGTGTGTTTGTGTCATTGGATGAACATTTAGGTCATTTTCGTCCTCCCTAGGCTTATTCTTGTCCAATTAGGGTTTCTAACCAATCTTGTGCATCCAATAGGTGTGTTTGTGTCATTGGATGAACATTTAGGTCATTTTCGTCCTCCCTAGGCTTATTCTTGTCCAATTAGGGTTTCTAAACAATCTTGTGCATCCAATAGGTGTGTTTGTGTCATTGAATGAACATTTAGGTCATTTTCGTCCTCCCTAAGCTTATTCTTGTCCAATTAGGGTTTCTAAACAATCTTGTGCATCCAATAGGTGTGTTTGTGTCATTGGATGAACATTTAGGTCATTTTCGTCCTCCCTAGGCTTATTCTTGTCCAATTAGGGTTTTAAGCAATCTTGTGCATCCAATAAGTTTATTTGTGTCATTGGATGAATATTTAGGTCATTTTCATCCTCCATAGGCTTATTCTTGTCCAATTAGGGTTTTCAACCAATCTTGTGCATCCAATAGGTGTGTTTGTGTCATTGGATGAACATTTAGGTCATTTTTGTCCTCCCTAGGCTTATTCTTGTCCAATTAGGGTTTTAAGCAATCTTGTGCATCCAATAAGTTCATTTGTGTCATTGGATTAACATTTAGGTCATTTACGTCCTCCCTAGGCTTATTCTTGTCCAATTCGGGTTTTTAACCAATCATGTGCATCCAATAAGTTCATTTGTGTCATTGGATGAACAATTAGGTCATTTTCGTCCACCCTATGCTTATTCTTGTCCAATTAGGGTTTCTAAACAATCTTGTGCATCCAATAGGTGTGTTTGTGTCATTGGATGAACATTTAGGTCATTTTCGTCCTCCCTAGGCTTATTCTTGTCCAATTAGGGTTTCTAACCAATCTTGTGCATCCAATAGGTGTGTTTGTGTAATTGGATGAACATTTAGGTCATTTTCGTCCTCCCTAGGCTTATTCTTTTCCAATTAGGGTTTCTAACCAATCTTGTGCATCCAATAAGTTCATTTGTGTCATTGGATTAACATTTAGGTCATTTTCGTCCTCCCTAGGCTTATTCTTGTCCAATTAGGGTTTCTAACCAATCTTGTGCATCCAATAAGTTCATTTGTGTCATTGGATGAACATTTAGGTCATTTTCATCCTCCCTAGGGTTGTTCTTCTCCAATTAGGGTTTTCAGCAATCTTGTGCATCCAATAGGTTCATTTGTGTCATTGGATGAATACTTAGGTCATTTTCATCCTCCCTAGGCTTATTCTTGTCCAATTAGGGTTTTTAACCAATCTTGTGCATCCAATAGGTGTGTTTGTGTCATTGGATGAACATTTAGGTCATTTTCATCCTCCCTAGGCTTATTCTTGTCCAATTAGGGTTTCTAACCAATCTTGTGCATCCAATAAGTTCATTTGTGTCATTGGATTAACATTTAGGTCATTTTCGTCCTCCCTAGGCTTATTCTTGTCCAATTAGGGTTTCTAACCCATCTAGTGCATCCAATAGGTGTCTTTGTGTCATTGGATGAACATTTAGGTCATTTTTGTCCTCCCTAGGCTTATTCTTGTCCAATTAGGGTTTTTAACAAATCTTGTGCATCCAATAAGTTCATTTGTGTCATTGGATGAACATTTAGGTCATTTTCATCCTCCCTAGGCTTATTCTTGTCCAATTAGGGTTTTTAACCAATCTTGTGCATCCAATAAGTTCATTTGTGTCATTGGATTAACATTTAGGTCATTTTCGTCCTCCCAAGGCTTATTCTTGTCCAATTAGGGTTTTTAACCAATCTTGTGCATCCAATAAGTTCATTTGTGTCATTGGATGAACATTTAGGTCATTTTGATCCTCCCTAGGCTTATTCTTTTCCAATTAGGGTTTCTAACCAATCTTGTGCATCCAATAAGTTCATTTGTGTCATTGGATTAACATTTAGGTCATTTTCGTCCTCCCTAGGCTTATTCTTGTCCAATTAGGGTTTCTTACCTATCTAGTGCATCCAATAGGTGTGTTTGTGTCATTGGATGAACATTTAGGTCATTTTTGTCCTCCCTAGGCTTATTCTTGTCCAATTAGGGTTTTTAACAAATCTTGTGCATCCAATAAGTTCATTTGTGTCATTGGATGAACATTTAGGTCATTTTCATCCTCCCTAGGCTTATTCTTGTCCAATTAGGGTTTTTAACCAATCTTGTGCATCCAATAAGTTCATTTGTGTCATTGGATTAACAATTAGTTCATTTTTGTCCTCCCTAGGATTATTCTTGTCCAATTAGGGTTTTTAACCAATCTTGTGCATCCAACAGGTGTGTTTGCTTCATTGGATGAACATTTAGGTCATTTTCATCCTCCCTAGGCTTATTCTTGTCCAATTAGGGTTTCTAACCAATCTTGTGCATCCAATAGGTGTGTTTGTGTCATTGGATGAACATTTAGGTCATTTCCGTCCTCCCTAGGCTTATTCTTGTCCAATTAGGGTTTCTAACCAATCTTGTGCATCCAATAAGTTCATTTGTGTCATTGGATGAACATTTAGGTCATTTTCATCCTCCCTAGGCTTATTCTTGTCCAATTAGGGTTTTTAACCAATCTTGTGCATCCAATAAGTTCATTTTTGTCATTGGATTAGTAATTAGGTCATTTTCGTCCTCCCTAGGCTTATTCTTGTCCAATTAGGGTTTTTAACCAATCTTGTGCATCCAATAGGTGTGTTTGTGTCATTAGATGAACATTTAGGTCATTTTCATCCTCCCTAGGCTTATTCTTGTCCAATTAGGGTTTCTAACCAATCTTGTGCATCCAATAGGTGTGTTTGTGTCATTGGATGAACATTTAGGTCATTTCCGTCCTCCCTAGGCTTATTCTTGTCCAATTAGGGTTTCTAACCAATCTTGTGCATCCAATAGGTGTGTTTAGTCATTTGATGAACATTTAGGTCATTTTCGTCCTCCCTAGGCTTATTATTGTCCAATTAGGGTTTCTAAACAATCTTGTGCATCCAATAGGTATGTTTGTGTCATTGGATGAACATTTAGGTCATTTTCGTCCTCCCTAGGCTTATTCTTGTCCAATTAGTGTTTTTAACCAATCTTGTGCATCCAATAAGTTCATTTGTGTCATTGGATTAACATTTAGGTCATTTTCGTCCTCCCTAGGCTTATTCTTGTCCAATTAGGGTTTCTAACCAATCTTGTGCATCCAATAGGTGTGTTTGTGTCATTGGATGAACATTTAGGTCATTTTCGTCCTCCCTAGGCTTATTCTTGTCCAATTAGTGTTTTTAACCAATCTTGTGCATCCAATAAGTTCATTTGTGTCATTGGATTAACATTTAGGTCATTTTCATTCTCCCTAGGCTTATTCTTGTCCAATTAGGGTTTCTAACCAATCTTGTGCATCCAATAGGTGTGTTTAGTCATTTGATGAACATTTAAGTCATTTTCGTCCTCCCTAGGCTTATTCTTGTCCAATTAGGGTTTTTAACCAATCTTGTGCATCCAATAAGTTCATTTGTGTCATTGGATTAACATTTAGGTCATTTTCGTCCTCCCTAGGCTTATTTTTGTCCAATTAGGGTTTTTAACCAATCTTGTGCATCCAATAGGTGTGTTTGTGTCATTGGATGAACATTTAGGTCATTTTCGTCCTCCCTAGGCTTATTCTTGTCCAATTAGGGTTTTTAACCAATCTTGTGCATCCAATAAGTTCATTTGTGTCATTATATTAACATTTAGGTCATTTTCGTCCTCCCAAGGCTTATTCTTGTCCAATTAGGGTTTCTAACCAATCTTGTGCATCCAATAGGTGTGTTTGTGTCATTGGATGAACATTTAGGTCATTTTTGTCTTCCCTAGTCTTATTCTTGTCCAATTAGGGTTTTAAGCAATCTTGTGCATCCAATAAGTTCATTTGTGTCATTGGATGAACATTTAGGTCATTTTCGTCCTCCCTAGTCTTATTCTTGTCAAATTAGGGTTTTAAGCAATCTTGTGCATCCAATAAGTTCATTTGTGTCATTGGATTAACATTTAGGTCATTTTCGTCCTCCCAAGGCTTATTCTTGTCCAATTAGGGTTTCTAACCAATCTTGTGCATCCAATAGGTGTGTTTGTGTCATTGGATGAACATTTAGGTCATTTTCGTCCTCCCTAGTCTTATTCTTGTCCAATTAGGGTTTTAAGCAATCTTGTGCATCCAATAAGTTCATTTGTGTCATTGGATGAATATTTAGGTCATTTTCGATCTTCCTAGGCATATTCTTGTCCAATTAGGGTTTCTAACCAATCTTGTGCATCCAATAGGTGTGTTTGTGTCATTGGATGAACATTTAGGTCATTTTCGTCCTCCCTAGGCTTATTCTTGTCCAATTAGGGTTTTTAACCAATCTTGTGCATCCAATAAGTTCATTTGTGTCATTGGATGAATAGTTAGGTCATTTTCGTCCTCCCTAGGCTTATTCTTGTCAAATTAGGGTTTCTAACCAATCGTGTGCATCCAATAGGTGTGTTTGTGTTATTTGATGAACATTTAGGTCATTTTCGTCCTCCCTAGTCTTATTCTTGTCCAATTAGGGTTTTAAGCAATCTTGTGCATCCAATAAGTTCATTTGTGTCATTGGATGAATAGTTAGGTCATTTTCGTCCTCCCTAGGCTTATTCTTGTCAAATTAGGGTTTCTAACCAATCGTGTGCATCCAATAGGTGTGTTTGTGTCATTGGATGAACATTTAGGTCATTTTCGTCCTCCCTAGGCTTATTCTTGTCCAATTAGGGTTTTTGACCAATCTTGTGCATCCAATAGGTGTGTTTGTGTCATTGGATGAACATTTAGGTCATTTTCGTCCTCCCTAGGCTTATTCTTGTCCAATTAGGGTTTTTAACCAATCTTGTGCATCCAATAAGTTCATTTGTGTCATTGGGTGAACATTTAGGTCATTTTCGTCCTCCCTAGGCTTATTCTTGTTCAATTAGGGCTTCTAACCAATCTTGTGCATCCAATAGGTGTGTTTAGTCATTTGATGAACATTTAGGTCATTTTCGTCCTCCCTAGGCTTATTCTTGTCCAATTAGGGTTTTTAACCAATCTTGTGCATCCAATAGGTGTGTTTGTGTCATTGGATGAACATTTAGGTCATTTTCGTCCTCCCTAGGCTTATTCTTGTCCAATTAGGGTTTTTAACCAATCTTGTGCATCCAATAAGTTCATTTGTGTCATTGGATGAACATTTAGGTCATTTCCGTCCTCCCTAGGCTTATTCTTGTCCAATTAGGGTTTTTAACCAATCTTGTGCATCCAATAGGTGTATTTGTGTCATTGGATGAACATTTAGGTCATTTTCGTCCTCCCTAGGCTTATTCTTGTCCAATTAGGGTATTTAAGCAATCTTGTGCATCCAATAAGTTCATTTGTGTCATTGGATGAACATTTAGGTCATTTTCGTCCTCCCTAGGCTTATTCTTGTCCAATTAGGGTTTCTAACCAATCTTGTGCATCCAATAGGTGTGTTTGTGTCATTGGATGAACATTTAGGTCATTTTCGTCATCCCTAGTCTTATTCTTGTCCAATTAGGGTTTTAAGCAATCTTTTGCATCCAATAAGTTCATTTGTGTCATTGGATGAACATTTAGGTCATTTTCGTCCTCCCTAGGCTTATTCTTGTTCAATTAGGGTTTCTAACCAATCTTGTGCATCCAATAGGTGTGTTTGTGTCATTGGATGAACATTTAGGTCATTTTCGTCCTCCCTAGTCTTATTCTTGTCCAATTAGGGTTTTAAGCAATCTTGTGCATCCAATAAGTTCATTTGTGTCATTGGATTTATATTTAGGTCATTTTCATCCTCCCTAGGCTTATTCTTGTCCAATTAGGGTTTCTAACCAATCTTGTGCATCCAATAGGTGTGTTTGTGTCATTGGATGAACATTTAGGTCATTTTCGTCCTCCCTAGGCTTATTCTTGTCCAATTAGGGTTTTTAACCAATCTTGTGCATCCAATAAGTTCATTTGTGTCATTGGATTAACATTTAGGTCAATTTCGTCCTTCCTAGGCTTATTCTTGTCCAATTAGGGTTTCTAACAAATCTTGTGCATCCAATAGGTGTTTTTGTGTCATTGGATGAACATTTAGGTCATTTTCGTCCTCCCTAGGCTTATTCTTGTCCAATTACGGTTTTTAACCAATCTTGTGCATCCAATAAGTTCATTTGTGTCATTGGATTAACATTTAGGTCATTTTCGTCCTTCCTAGGCTTATTCTTGTCCAATTAGGGTTTCTAACCAATCTTGTGCATCCAATAGGTGTGTTTGTGTCATTGGATGAACATTTAGGTCATTTTCGTCCTCCCTAGTCTTATTCTTGTCCAATTAGGGTTTTAAGCAATCTTGTGCATCCAATAAGTTCATTTGTGTCATTGGATGAATATTTAGGTCATTTTCATCCTCCCTAGGCTTATTCTTGTCCAATTAGGGTTTTTAACCAATCATGTGCGTCCAATAAGTTCATTTGTGTCATTGGATGAACAATTAGGTCATTTTCGTCCACCCTAAGCTTATTCTTGTCCAATTAGGGTTTTTAACCAATCTTATGCATCCAATAAGTTCATTTGTGTCGTTGGATGAACATTTAGGTCATTTTCGTCCTCCCAAGGCTTATTCTTGTCCAATTAGGGTTTCTAACCAATCTTGTGCATCCAATAGGTGTGTTTGTGTCATTGGATGAACATTTAGGTCATTTTCGTCCTCCCTAGGCTTATTCTTGTCCAATTAGGGTTTTTAACCAATCTTGTGCATCCAATAAGTTCATTTGTGTCATTGGATTAACATTTAGGTCATTTTCGTCCTTCCTAGGCTTATTCTTGTCCAATTAGGGTTTCTAACCAATCTTGTGCATCCAATAGGTGTGTTTGTGTCATTGGACGAACATTGATGTCATTTTCGTCCTCCCTAGGCTTATTCTTGTCCAATTAGGGTTTTTAACCAATCTTGTGCATCCAATAAGTTCATTTGTGTCATTGGATGAACATTTAGGTCATTTTCATCCTCCCTAGGCTTATTCTTGTCCAATTAGGGTTTTTAACCAATCTTGTGCATCCAATAGGTGTGTTTGTGTCATTGGATGAACATTTAGGTCATTTTCGTCCTCCCTAGGCTTATTCTTGTCCAATTAGGGTTTTTAACCAATCTTGTGCATCCAATAAGTTCATTTGTGTCATTGAATGAACATTTAGGTCATTTTCGTCCTCCCTAGGCTTATTCTTGTCCAATTAGGGTTTTTAAGCAATCTTGTGCATCCAATAAGTTCATTTGTGTCATTGGATGAACATTTAGGTCATTTTCATCCTCCTTAGGCTTATTCTTGTCCAATTAGGGTTTTTAACCAATCTTGTGCATCCAATAGGTGTGTTTGTGTCATTGGATGAACATTTAGGTCATTTTCGTCCTTCCTAGGCTTATTCTTGTCCAATTAGGGTTTTTAACCAATCTTGTGCATCCAATAAGTTCATTTGTGTCATTGGGTGAACATTTAGGTCATTTTCGTCCTCCCTAGGCTTATTCTTGTCCAATTAGGGTTTTTAACCAATCTTGTGCATCCAATAAGTTCATTTGTGTCATTGGATGAACAATTAGGTCATTTTCGTCCTCCCAAGACTTATTCTTGTCCAATTAGGGTTTGTAAACAATCTTGTGCATCCAATAGGTGTGTTTGTGTCATTGGATGAACATTTAGGTCATTTTCGTCCTCCCTAGGCTTATTCTTGTCCAATTAGGGTTTTTAACCAATCTTGTGCATCCAATAAGTTCATTTGTGTCATTGGATGAACATTTAGGTCATTTTCATCCTCCCTAGGCTTATTCTTGTCCAATTAGGGTTTCTAACCAATCTTGTGCATCCAATAAGTTCATTTGTGTCATTGGATTAACATTAAGGTCATTTTCGTCCTCCCTAGGCTTATTCTTGTCCAATTAGGGTTTCTAACCCATCTAGTGCATCCAATAGGTGTCTTTGTGTCATTGGATGAACATTTAGGTCATTTTTGTCCTCCCTAGGCTTATTCTTGTCCAATTAGGGTTTTTAACAAATCTTGTGCATCCAATAAGTTCATTTGTGTCATTGGATGAACATTTAGGTCATTTTCATCCTCCCTAGGCTTATTCTTGTCCAATTAGGGTTTTTAACCAATCTTGTGCATCCAATAAGTTCATTTGTGTCATTGGATTAACAATTAGGTCATTTTTGTCCTCCCTAGGATTATTCTTGTCCAATTAGGGTTTTTAACCAATCTTGTGCATCCAACAGGTGTGTTTGCTTCATTGGATGAACATTTAAGTCATTTTCATCCTCCCTAGGCTTATTCTTGTCCAATTAGGGTTTCTAACCAATCTTGTGCATCCAATAGGTGTGTTTGTGTCATTGGATGAACATTTAGGTCATTTCCGTCCTCCCTAGGCTTATTCTTGTCCAATTAGGGTTTCTAACCAATCTTGTGCATCCAATAGGTGTGTTTAGTCATTTGATGAACATTTAGGTCATTTTCGTCCTCCCTAGGCTTATTGTTGTCCAATTAGGGTTTCTAAACAATCTTGTGCATCCAATAGGTGTGTTTGTGTCATTGGATGAACATTTAGGTCATTTTCGTCCTCCCTAAGCTTATTCTTGTCCAATTAGGGTTTCTAAACAATCTTGTGCATTCAATAGGTGTGTTTGTGTCATTGGATGAACATTTAGGTCATTTTCGT